>CANXYI011865525.1:0-12005 GCA_948208565.1 Hura crepitans
GGCCTTATTATGGTGCCCCGACCCATAAGGAGTATTATTCATGCCACGGAGGTACTGTTCATGAAACTTTGACTTATGAGCATTACATGTCTAATAATATACATAAGCATTTCTTCATAAACATACAATTACATACATATATACGTTATGTATAAGATAGGGCATACATTAATTCCATAAGTTAAGTTTATTACACATATCTAGCATGTCCAAAATATATTACGGAGCTCTTCCAGGCCTTCATCTTCTTTTATCATAAGCCAGTTCTGTTTCGATAACAACCCATTATAGATTCAATTTATAAAAATTCATACAAAATCATACAAGAACCAAAAAAATTACAAACAACCATACTAAATGACCCTTGGGCACCCTTAGATCATAGGACAATATTGGATTTCAAAAATTCTTACCCAAATGAAAACTGAGAAGTATTCACTAAACTCGAAATTGAGAAAATTCCTTCGATTTTCTTCAAGAACTCCGCTTGAATTAGCATCTAAAGGCCGTGGAGACTCAAAACTTTCCATTGGATGAGAGAAATAGGAGTTAGGAGGAGAAATGGCCAACAATGGAGGAATTCCCTCGTTGTGGCTAACGATAATTAAGAGAGAATGAGAGGGAGAGTTATTTTGCTTGTTTCACCAAAAATAATAAAAATGTTGACTATTTATAGTTTTTTGAAAAAATCTATTTCAAGTGTAATTTCTCCCAATTTTTCTCCTCTCTTTTCAACTCTCATTAATCTTATTTAATCATGAAAAATTAAATTAATTTAGGCCCTACAATCCTCTAAAAATCAGAGTTCAAAAAATGAGAAAAATCGAATTAGAATGTCATTTTTATGTTACCCAATATTTAAATAAAATACTTCCCAACCTCCAAAAATTCCAATTCTAGTGCCAATAGGCTAATTATAATTTTTGAGTATCATGTTGCATTAATCTCATAATTGTCTGAACAACTTTTAAAATATTCTACAATTTAGCTTTGCCTTTGTCATTATTCACAACACACAAGCGTAAAAACTTTCTTATTATCTTTAACTATTCAAATGGCTTCTGATTGGTTTCAACCTTTGCCCAAAATTATTTTATAAT
Organism: Hura crepitans; assembly: GCA_948208565.1. Classification (NCBI taxonomy): domain Eukaryota; kingdom Viridiplantae; phylum Streptophyta; class Magnoliopsida; order Malpighiales; family Euphorbiaceae; genus Hura; species Hura crepitans. Next base: position 1,101 of record CANXYI011865525.1, read on the forward strand.
TAATTCTTTCATCTAGTAGTTCCAGTATATCCCAGGCTCGAGAATATTATTCATCTTGGGAAAGTACTATTCATAAAAGTCAAGATTTTCAGCTTATTACAAATAAGTTGGTGGTTTTAAAACATGGTTCACATTAAACGTAGTGAAATTTTGAATTTTAAAGCCTCAACCATGGATCAATCACATAAGATATAATTAATTTGCAACAAAAGGCATTTGAAAATTACTATTCATAGTGTTCTTCCTCTTATGTGCAATTTTCTTTATGCCAAGTTATCAAAAACGATAATGTGGAGGGACAAGGTAGTTTTGATAGAGCTGCCACCTAGCTCTACACCAAAACCTACTGATATTTTACCCAAAAAAGGTTTAAAATCATTATCTTATTTATGCCCTTACAATATACCTTTTTTACATTCCAATGTTTATTAGTCTCGCATCATGCAAGCAAACAAATAAATTAAATCATTCAAGTGTTTGCATATAATTAGTAAGACATTAAATTGTAATAATTAAAGCATACATCAAATAAGAAAATGCAACAATATATGCATTCATTGATTGTTTGGTGACCTAACTATTACCCATAATTTCATAGGAATTGGCGATAATTGACTAACTCCCATCTTTAGGAGATTAGCCTTTATTAAAATGCATTTTTTATGGTGACTTTTATTAAAAAGATTAAAACTCATTTTATTAAGAAACAACAATTAATTATATATACGAATCATTAGTTTGAGGTTATATTTAACGAGTTTAAATAAGCTACTTATTACAACCATAACATAAATGGTACATAAAATATGAACAAAACAAAATAAATAAAACATTTAAATAAACAAGCCTCAACTAAATGTTGTTAAGTCCATGCAGACTTGACCAAGCCTCCTCATTTAGTTTGTGCAGACTATTTACATACCACAAAAAGTCTGTGCAAACCATGAATCCAACATAGATAACCAAAACTTACACAACTCAAGTAATAGGGTTAAAACCATAAAAAGAGGTCTATGAAGACCTAATAATGGCATAAAATCATAAGATAATAATGAATATGAACAACATATGAATGGTCATGATTATAAACATAACATGTATAGCAAGCTATTATCAATATTATTAGCAGTTAATAAAGTGATTTATAATTCAAATAACATAAACACTATTAATAAAAAAGAAGTCTGAATGGACCATCTAAAACAAGTCACATTAGATAGTTCACATGGACCTAACTCCTTATTAAAGGAGATTTGTGCATACTAATTATTAGTTTTAGAATGTAAATACGATTAAAATTATGTTATGAACAATCTAAACATGAAGAAAATAATTCATATATATTAACCTACTCATATAATGTCACATAAGGATTAAAATGAATCGAATCACATGTTAATTAATCATGAAAGATCCTCAATTAATTAATTAAAGTAAAAATAAGAATAATAACCTTAGGTTTTAATACTCCAAGCAACAAGAGAAAGGTAAAGTTTTAGAAAGAATAATAAGTTTGTGCGAAGGTTTAAGACTTGCAAAATAAGTTCCATGATAGGGTTTCTTTGGGTAAATTCTATATGTGCAATTAGGTTTATAAAGAGGGCTTTTATAAGCCTTTAGTGTGGCATTCCCATTCAGTTGAATAAAAAGTCTCATTAGAGTAGGAATTAAAATCTAAATAGGAAAACTAATATTTTAGAAACTTTTTGGATTGAGGTCCATGCAAACCTTAGTTTTAGGGATGAGATCTATATGGACCTTGGGTTTGGAGGTCTAAACAGACCATGGGTCATGGGTTAAGTTCCTTTGGAATGGCTATTTATTAGTCTATTCGAACCTTAAGCTAGTAGGTTTATGCAGCTAACCTTTTAGTCTATACAGACTATAGTTTTAGCTTCTTTATATTATTGTTTAGGCTTATCTCTAGCAATCATCATAGGCTCAAAAATCCAGGTGCTTACAGTTGCCTCCACTTTGGTGTGTGTTGTGAAACTTGTGTAATAGTGCACATCAAAGTAGTAGACAAGTCAGAGATACCTACTGAGAATTTTGCTTGATTTAATTGATATTTCACACATTCATGATTTATCTTTGACATCTTGCACATTCATGATCTATCTTGACATCTCACATATTCATTATCTTTCTTAACATTATTTCACTTTTTTATGGCTTGAGATTGTTGAAATTGTTACATTTCTTTCACGGCTTGAAATTATTATCCTTCTAAGGATTGAAAACATAGAAGTTAGTGTCATTCTATCATGATGACTTTGTGATGTGTACCTCTGCTTTCAGTGTTTTAATTTCTTGATTGAAGAATTACGTATCTTATAGATCTCGAGAATAGATGTTTGCTACATACGTACTTAGTGTGTATGGAAAACATATGATTTAGTGTGTAAAAAGCATGTTCACATATACTATATATATTTATGTGAATCTATGTTAGTTCATGTGTACACGTGCATTCATATGTGTATGGATACATATGTGTGAATATCAATGTGTACATGAAACACTGATGTTATGCATGTTGTGATGTATGACCATAGATCCTATATGTATATTCAAGTGCATACGTGTATAAGCATGCACGGATGATTGACTGACTATGTGATTAATCCATGGTGCTAATGTGTATACAATTGTTGGTATGTAAGTGAATATATGTCTAACTAAATGTGCATGTATGATGAATTTGCTAATACTAATGCTTATTTATACCTAATGATTCTTATAACTAACGCATGAATCTAATACATATTTAAACATAAGATATTGCTTAGACTCATTGTAGGAAAGACTCAAGTTTCATGGAAGTACAAGGTACAAAGGAGCATTTGAGATGAACGAGTTAAGAAAGGACAATTCAAGAGTGGATGAAGGGTTTTATGATCTAGGCAAGACCATTTATTAATGGCAGACCATTTTGACATTAAGTGATTAGAGAGAAAGTGATAATTATGACTAAGTGAATGATTCAGCAGGAAAATATAAAGGATTACACATAATGGTACCCTTGTTATTCGTTAGTCCTTTTATATTTTCCAACTAAATATTCTCTCTTCTTCTAACTTTTGCCTAAACTACCTTTTGTGGGTTTTTGATCTAGTGAGGTGTGTTTTAACTTTTTCCTAGGTCACCCTTTCAAGTTTTGAACTTGGTGAGCTTTTTTTTAGTATTTAGCTTATCCATAATTTCATACTTGAAACTCATGTATTATCCTAAATTGACTACATCTAGACTTACATAGAATCCTTTATGGCTTGAAGTTCATGTCATGTAAAGTTAATGGCTAACTTTTATGGGTACTAGCCTCATGTCTCCCAGTATCTTAAATTTTGATACTTCAACTATATGTTGGATATCATCCCTCTTGACCTATCCAAGTAATGCATTAAAATATCCCTATTATTAGCTAGTCTAAAGATTTTCTAACTAAATATTTTTTCTCAAGCTTTCCCAACCTTTGCCTAAATTTGTGTTTTGGTGCTTAAGATGAATTTTTCCTTTTATGCTTTTCAACCAATGATGGACTTCAAAGCTAAACTTCATAGAGCCTTGCATACTAGGATTTTTTAGTGAAAAAGGAACCAAAATAGGGAGTTTAAAATGTTTGACACTTAGAATGGTTCCTATAATTTTTCAAGCTTAAAAGAAATGGATACCTACATTTATTAGAAAAGTATTAGAGCCTTTTTAAGCTACAGAAATTATGAATGAAACCCCCTAAATTCTTAAGAAAATGAATAAATGATGCAATATATTTGGTTAAAGTTGGTTGCCCCAGAATTTTTTATCTCTCAACTCATCTTTAAGGATATTTCTCATATACTACTAGAAAAAAACAATCCTTTGTGCTTTATAATTGAATTTGGAATACGTTGGCCACTTCTTAAAAAATGTTGAATTACTTAGCCATAAAGTATGTTGATTAAGCTAATACTTTTTTATTATTTTATTATTTTTTTATCATTTTTATTTGTCTCTCAACTCACTTTTAAGGGTACCATGCCATACAATGAATATAAATATAAAGAAAAGATACTCACGAACGAGTAAATCAAAGCAACATATTATTAAAATTTAAATAATTATTCTAAAATAAAGAGAGAAAAAATTGAAAAAAATTAAAATCTTCTAAATCGCATTAGAGTTTAATATCGAATCCTTGAGAGGGCAAACCAAAAGCTTTGGAAAAGATGTTTTTTAAGGACTAGGCGTAAAACTTTATGCTGCTTGATTTATGGTATTCTCTGGGTTTAGTATCACACCAATGTCTACGAGCTCCTAAATAGCTGGCAAAAGGCTTTGCACTTATCAAGGAATTGACCAGTTCTTTAGTGATAAGCATAGTATTGGTTTTGATGATGATTTAAAGAAAGTGGTATAGTTTAAGGCTTGATTATTAATGGTTGAAGTATGTTTTTCTTCCTCAATTCTTTGAATACTTCCAACAAAAGCCTTTCTAGGTTCTTGAATCAGTACGGAGGGTTATTAGATTTAGCCAGGTGTTTCACCTTTCCTTGATCCTTCTTCAGGTTCACTTTTACCTTTGCCCCTACAGTGGTCTTGGTCTTGGTGAGCTCTTCTCTGATCATAGCTCAGATGCCCTCTATTTCTAGAGCCATAACTTTTTTAACAATTGCCTTAATTCTCTGCAAATCTTTGCTGCTTAGTTCCATCTTTATGGAATGTCTTTTTGGAAAAGGGTAAAGGTTTATTTCCTTGAAGAGTTCGAGTAAAAGGTGATTTACAATAGTTATATAAACAAATAGTTAATATGATGCATGATTATTATTTATACAAGGTGTGTGATATGTGTCATGATACATAATTCAAGGATTATGATCTATGATGCCTAAGTGAGAGGATATGAGACATGAAATGATTTTAATAGTGTTTACTATGTGAGTGCATGATATTCTTAAGATGTAAACAATTTTTAATATTGTGTATTGTGTATGTATGCATGCATGATGTATAGGGTATGATGGGTGTTAATGTATGGACACCTGATGCATTTGTTCTTATACTAATCATTAATCTATCTTTTAGGAGGAAACATAAACTAGTGTTGATCTTTTGACAAAAGAGGAGAAGATCTTTGAATGTTTGTAAATCATTTTATTTTATGCCTAACTTTTGCCTAATGTGCTCCATAAAGGAAATTTTCACTCTAGTGGGCTTGTTTTTTATTTTGGGCTTCGCAATTGTGCCAATATCAAAAATTCCATGTAGTGATTATTAATATGCATACTACCACTTAGAAAGACATTACACAAATAAACAAGTCTATTGTTTATATAAAAGGAGTCATAAAAGTATACAAGCATGATGAAATGAATTGAAATCATGATCAAAGAAAAGGATTAGTTTCGTGCAGCTTTGACCATTAACCTGACCCGACAAGCTCACGGTGAAACATAAAATGTGAGAAAAATAGGCACAAGATAGATGCCCAACATTGACGCCAAGAGGGGTACGGAGGGCTGGAGTAAAATTTTTGAAAAAAAATCAGTTAAAAATAAAATTTTCAACTTTCGCTATTTTGGGTCAAAACGGCACTGGCCGTTTGGCTTAGACTAAAACGACCATTTTCACTTCACTGAAATGGCCGTTTTTGGCTCCCAATATGGCGTAATTTCATACATCAAAGTCCTACACAGATTCCTAAATAGACCACAAAAAACGACCGTTTTAGTGGTGAAAATAGTTGTTTCACTTTGAAAAACGGCCATTTTAGCCTTAAAACGCCCGTTTTGCCTTGGCCAAAACTCTATCCCAATCAAAGGGGTCAACTTTTCTCTATAAATGCACACCAAAAAGACATTAAAAAAACACTTTCTAAACACCTTTTTTCTGACTTTTGGAGATTCTTTCAAAACTTTTTGCCCATTTTTTTCAAGTTAATTCCTAAAAGCAATTATATATGATAGGTTGACTAAATCTTCTACTTCTTTTTCTTACTTATTTTCTTTTTCTTTTTGCATCAGTCTGCCAGTCAAGCGTGGTGCCCTTTTATTTTATTTTATTTATTGCTTATTTACCAGTTAAATGAAGTAATATTATTTTATTTTGGTACTCATTTATCGATTAAATGTAGTACCTTATTATTTGTTCATTATTAATATGTTATTATTCTTTATTTTTTATTCGATTATTATTATTTCTCTTTTCGCATGTTATTTGATTATTTTTATTTCTTATTTCCTTTATTGCTTGTTTAATTGTTTATTTCATGTCCTTTTTATTATTTATTCTTCCTGCTAATTCCATCATTCGTTTCATACTAACATTGTATTTTTATTGTGATGCAAGTTATATGAGATTTGTTGGGATTGTATTTAATCTGTCTTTTTCCTCATGACAAATATCTAGTGAAATTGATCCTTTGTTATCCTTCTCCCTTTATTATTTTATTTTTATTTATTTAATCTAATCTTTATTTTCTTCTTAATTTTCTCCTTTTGTACTATTTATTTCCATTTTATTTCTGTTCGATTAGATTGTATTTTTGGCATTATTAATGTAATTTTATTTTTATTTGACTAGAATGTATTTTAGGCAATTGTCATATAATTTAATTTTCATTTTGTTTATTTCCATATATATTCCATGAATGTTGTAATAAGTAGAAAATAATTTTCTCACGTTATAAAAAATACCAAATTATTTTATACCTAATTAATTGGAGTTTTCTTAATAAAATAGGTTTTTACTTTTCTCTAATAAAGTCACAATGATAAAATCTAATTTCATAAATTGGCATACGAGAATCAAAGTTCTTAAAAAAATCAATCACCCGATTTCATGTATGTTTTCCTTTAGTTTCATTTATTCCTTTTGGTAAATATGTGCATTTTATTATTTTTGTATATGATTGTGTGATTTATTTTAATCTTAAAACATGCTTGAGAAAAATGATAAAATTATAAATTTAATCTAAAATTTCGTATTAACTTGAAGTATAAATAAAAGTAGGGTTCCAAATCGCTCTAATTTTGGCCCTTCAAGGTATTTTTCAACTCCAGTTGGATGGTGAATCCTACCTTGTGGTGTCCAACTCACTCTTTCTAAGCTAGTCGAATGGGAAAGACTTAGGATTTCTCTAATTTCCTTCTTATCTTTTAGAACTTGAGAGGTGAGATTTAAGTCAAGCCTTTGATTGTTTTTGTTTGGCCGACTTGGGAATGGAAGGGACGCAAACAGTATGTTGATCTAAAATCCCAAAGAACATTGGTTTCTAAAAGATATAAATGGAACTTACACATGCAGGGATATATTTATGCAACAAAATATCTTAATTCATTACAAAAAATTTACAATTTAGCTACAAATTAAATATATAGCTACAATGGCTAAATCCGTAGCTATTTTTGCTTAGCTATGGATTTTTACATTTTAGCTATGGAAAAAAGATGGTCTTAGCTACGGATTTTTCTATATGTAGCTTAGATTAGCTACAAAAAATGTACTTAGCTAATGTTGATAAATTATGTCGCTATTTTTAAGTAAGTTTGTAGTTTTTGTATTTTTAGAATGGATTTATCCATAGTAATCCGTTGGTACCTTAAAAATTGTTTTTTATATAATTTCGTATAAATATTAACGGTGGAAAAAATTGTCATTATATTTTTCAAAATTTTTAATTTATTTTATAAAAAATAACAATGAGTTTTCCATAGTTAAGTCCGTCCTTACATTTTAATTTTTACTAATGTAGATAATTTCATATAAAAAGCACCGACGGATTTTTTTGTCTTACATTTTGTTATAATTTTAAATTCTCTATTTATTTTTCCATAAAATTCAACTTAATTTCTTGTACAAAAGTATTCACAAAAATCAATTTTTTAAAAAAAAAACTCTACATCTCATAAATCCAAAATCTCACTACATTGTAATCTCATAAATTCAAAGTCTTACTATATTACAATCTATTTAAATCATCATCATACATATCAACCAACAATAAATCCAAAGTCTTACTACATTACAATCCATTAAAATCATTATCATACATATCAACCTATAATAAGTATACTCTTAATAGAAAATAACTCAACCATAAAAACAAAAAAAGAGTGGACAAAGTAGGAAAAAAAAGACCACAAAAGCATTAAAACAGTGTCCCTTGTACCAAATAAATTCATAACGAATTAGCTACCATGGTGTAAGGGAATAAGAGTCCTTAATAGGGTCAATCAGGGGAGTTGTGGAGGCATTAGCTCCTTAGGTGACAAAAGGAGCATTCTCCCCTACTTGTGACTGAGCTAATCTTACGATGTACTATGCTGACAACTTTAGGAATCAACTCCTTTCTAAATGATGCCTTCAATATCTAAGATATCAAAGTTTAGGGCATTTAACTTGATTTTATACTCACCTATCAAATTATATTAACACAAAAATTAATTTTGTTCTTCTTAAAATTGAATGAAAATTAAAATCCAAAACTGAAAATTGAAAGCCCTTAATTAAAGATAAGATTGTGATTGTTAATTGGCTTAATTGGAGTGTTTGTACTTTTAATTATGAAAAATATAAATAGAAAGTTCAAAAAGAATGGATTTTAGGAACACAAACTATGTAATGATAAGCTCTTAAAGATTAATAAAAAAAGGCAACATTTTATGATAAGCTAGTCAATTTAAATTTTTTATTCATATTTGATCTATATTTGTATTTATGAACTTAATTTTTTTTAAGAAATCTATGAAGTTAATAAATAATGTATTGCCATTGTCATATTTGATAAAAACATGTTTCCTCACACCTTAAAAAATAATTAAAAAAATTACTCATGTAATGCTCGAAAATTTCGATTTCATGAATAGATTTCCCAAGATATAAATAGTATTTTTCGAGCATTTGGGGCACTGTAAGGTGACTAAGAGAGAGTACTAGTCATAACACTTTCAATAGAATCAATAAAGTATTTCACGCTAAGATCTAATGAATAGTGACCTTAGTTGACATCATGCGGGATGTGCTAACCTGAAAATAGCATACCTTAGAGGTTAAAAATTCTAAATAGTTTAATGATGAAAGAATTATAATTTTTTGAGATCAATTGATATTTAATTGAAATTTATTAATTACGCAAGTGAATAGTTAACCTAGTTTCCTTTAGAATTTTGACTGAGATTTTAGGGGTCCCCTAATTAAGACTTTTGGGAATTTTTGGCACTGAAAGAATGAAATTTAGAAGCCTTAAACATTAAGTTTGAATTTTTGAAGCTTAAAACATAACTGGGATTAATGTGGATCATCAAATCGCCACGTGGCTTAATTGTGGTCGTCCACATCCATAATATAAAAGGTGGCATGTGTGGACTTCTTCACATTTGTGAAAGCCTCTTCCCACCTCCCTTCTTCCCCATATGGCCAACGCCATTACCATATAGCCCCCTTCTCTTTTTCCTCATTTCATCCTTCAATCAAGCTAATTTCGATCAATTTTTCCATTAAACCTTGCCTTTGCAGTCTCTAGAATCTAATTCTACTAACATAAATCAAGAAAAATGCTTGTTTGAGGAGATTTGAGCTTTTAGTGATTAGTACACTTTTTGAGAGTAAGTGATTTCTTTTAAGGTTTCAAATTTTATTTAGGTAGTATTAGGTGTGTAGATGATGTATATGTGATTAGTTTTCAATTTGGATAAATGCAGGATTTTTTTATGAATTTTTAAAGCTAAAAACCTAATATTTTTGTAGAAAAATAGAGTAGTTTGTTAGAGGAAGGCAAGGACAAGCATTGAGGTGTGGAATTAAAGTGCATTAGAGCCTAGAGTAAGTGGATTTAATGTAATATGCATTGTATGTTAAGTAGAAGTACATATATGTGTGTTTGGAATTGGTAGATTACATGTATGTGTATGTGTTTGTAAGTGATAAGTGTGTAAGTGTGATATGATGCTCATAATAAGCATGAATGTATAAAGAAAAGATAGAAATTCCATGTGTATGTGTGTGATGTGAGTATGGTTGAATGGTATGTGAAGGGTGAGTGTGTGTGTGCATATATGAGTGGAATGTAAGTGGGATGTAAATGAGATAATCATTAAATAAAAAGCATGATTGTGATGTGAAACTGATGAAAGATTAAGTATATGTGCACTTCCTTGTAATGGTCGTGTGGTGTGTGAAATGGTCATAAGATGTGTGCTATAGTGTTTAAGGTATATAAAGCATATATGAATTTAGAAATATGTGGTTTCGGCAATGGAGTAATAAGCAATGCATAAATGGGAAAGTGTATGTCATGTGATAATGTGGTATCATGATAGTGACATGAATGACCATATGAGATAAGACAATGAGCATAACTATATTTGTAAATGATGAGATGAGTAATAAGACATTGTGTCTTAAGAAGTTAAAATAGTGATTGAGGAATATGGGTGTATTCGATTGCATGATAGATTGTATTGGTGATAAAATGAGTAAGAAAAGTAGGAAGTTGAATAAGCTAAATGAATAACATGAATGATAATTGAAATTGGCCTATATTAGCTAGACCACTTACTAGATAGGTTAACCGATCAACTAGGAGTTGGCAGCTGCTAATGGCTTTGGATATGGTAAGTGTAGCTACCGAGGTTCTGAATATGAACCTTGCACACTTTGGGTATTGGGAGATCCACACGAGCTAATCCCTGCTACCTCTATTGTTTTGGATATTGGGAGATTTATATAGACTGATCCCTGCTATCCACTAATGTTAAAGCTTAGGATATTGGGAGGTCCACCGAGGTTGATCCCTATTACCCCTTCTATTGGGAGGTTTAGTAGGACTGATCCCTGCCACTCTAGTATTAGGAGATTCCAGTGAATTGATTCCTACTATCAGGTGGATATAGATAGGCGCAGTTACCGATGTCGTCAATGTGGGCCACT
>CANXYI011865577.1:0-13470 GCA_948208565.1 Hura crepitans
TTACATGCACTCTTTTAAATATGAGAGAAATTATGTTCAACAATTCATTATTCATTATTCTAACCTATTGGGGTCCTCAATATCCCACAGGTAAACCCTCCTAGGAAAGAGCATGTTAACCTCATGTGTGGGAAGTAATAAGGTTAGAAGGCTCTTGCTTGTGTTTGTTGTTGTACACATTAACATGCATTTGCATTTCATGTATCCACGTGTATCTCATTCATCATTTCTAACCCCTTGTATTATAGCCATCATAGATCCTCAGGCTACTTAGGTACGTGGGTCAGAAAAAAGGATAACTCAGCAGGAAGTCATTTATACTGCTCATATCAAAACATATATGACAAGGGAAGGCAATTCCTTAGTTCTGGACTTTGAAGCTAGGATGGATCAGAAATTTGAAGAGTTTGAAAAGAAAATGATGTCCATGATCTCAAGGGCAATTGTAAGGGTTACTCCTACTTTTGATACACCATTATCTACAGAAGCAATTGTAGCCACTCTTAATGAAAAGGCTATTGTTGTTCTTAGGGGAATAAGCATTAATAAAGAGGCAACAAGTTCAGTTGAGAAGAATAAAAAGGCTGAATACTTCAATCTAGAATTTGATTTTCTTAAGGATTATGAATATGATTCCAGGAAGGGAGTTACACCCTGAAGGGTAGAGGATGCCACTATGAAAAAGCTAGAAGAGAAGATGGAAGCAATGGCTAAGCTTATTACCATGGGCAAAGGGATAGATCCTAATGAGCTTACTTTAGAGTATGAAGAAGTGTTACCTTTAAAATTCAAAATGCTAGAGTTGCCCAAGTTTAACGGGACGACTGATATAAGAGCCTATGTTAAATAGTGTGCTATAGTCATGAGGGGCATAGAACTTAGTACGAAGTAGAAGGTAGCTTATTTTAGCCTAACACTATAGGGTAGATCAATTGATTGGTACCATGGACTCGAAAAGAAAGTAAAATAAGACTGTGGTAAGGTCACTAAAGCTTTCATCAATCAGTATGATTGTAGCACGTATATGAATGTTATAATGAAGGAACTTGAGCTACTTAAGTAGAAGCCTAATGAGACTTTCATAGAATACTTGACAAGATGAAGGTCTAGGGTTCTAGAAATAAGAAAAAAGCTAGAGACAACAGACCAAATTTGTATGTTCTTCAAGAATGCCATTTCGTACTTGAAAGATGGATTAAAAGTGAAAGGGCTTAAAGACTGGGAATCATTTAAGGATATAGCAATATATTTGGAAGAAGAGCATGTTGAGTAGAAAAGGAATTTAGGAGGGTTTAATAATAGAAGGAACTTGAGTAATAGAGGGATAATTAGAATGAGTTTTGCTCAAACTGGTAAGACTGTCGAGGTATCTATTATGATTAGGCACTATACGAATTTGGGTAAACCACTATCTAAGTGCTTGAAATGATTCTAGAAAGAAGGGAAGCTTTAACCTATTCCTTCTAGACTTGCCAAGAGTGAAGGCCAACCATATCACATACTAGATTTGTACTATTAGTATCATCAGCATATGGGTCATGATACAAATAACTGCCACTCTTTGAAGAACAAGATTTAGGATCTGATTTACTTAACATAGATACCTGATCCAGAGAAGAGATAGAAGGGTCAGGGTGCTTATTCTAATATTCCTTCACTTATCAATATGGTTAGTTTGGGGTTGCTAGAATGGTAAGTGCTCTAAGATTTGTATGGAAATGACTAATTACCAGTGTAAAGAAAGACAGAGTTAAGTCAGGGTTAGGTTTGTTCTATAGATATTTAGGCTACTAAAAATGAGAGTGAGCTAAAAGAATAGGTATAAGACTATTGGGTTGACTCAGATTCATACCAAAAAGTACAAGAGTTATGGATTAACTCAGATTTAGAATAGAAACTAGAGTAGAAGCAGAAACTAAGGTAGTTACTCGGAGTAATCAAGTAGTGTTAGAAATAGAAAAAGAATTAGTTCCCCTAGTGACAAAAAGCAAAAGAAGACACAATGACAAAGCAATTAAAGAGGATGCCCACATAGATTAATTTAGGATCTGTTGTGCCAATCCCCTTCTCACCGATAAAAAGTGGTTGAAGCCTTATATGCTATAATAATCACAACTACTATATCACTATCTAAGCTAGTGGCAATGATAAAGGGGAAGGAAAAGTTAGTTGTCAATTTTTTAGATCAAGATCTTCCACCAGAAGGGCATTATCACAACTATCCTTTGTATATAAAAGCAGAAGTCATTGGTAAGCACATAGCATGTGTAATGGTTGATGATGGGTTACCAATTAATGTGTGCCCTCTCAAAGTGTTAGCTACCTACGGGATTGAAGATTCGATAATTTCTCAATCCAAGCTCACCATTATGGCCTATGACAATATGAAGAGATAGGCGTATGAGACTTTTAAGGTCAAGGTCAAAATGGGGATGATTATAGATGATGTGGAGTTTGTGGTGCTTAATATCCTTGTGAACTTCTCCTTACTTTTAAGAAGGCCCTAGTTCCATAAGTTGGGAGGGGTTCTGTTAACACTGCATCAGATGATAAAGATCTTATATGATGGTGAGGTCATGACTATATGGGCTATAAGGGAGAATTAAGTCTCGATGCTCGAGATAGCTAACCAGCCTTTCAATGGGTTCTATATAGTCAAGATTTTTTTTAGAAGAAAAAGAGGATAACCCCACGGTTATAAATATGATGAAAAGGATGAATTATCTACCCAATGCTAGTTTAGGGCTAGGTTCAAACGACTTAATCTTAGCCATTCAGCCAAAGGGTTAAAAGGATTGAAAAGGTTTAGGATACATAGTAGATACTTCAGGGCTAAGGAAGATGAATAAGGGTGTCCCACCACTGGGAGAAAGCTTTGTTCGGCTTGCAGGCAATGTTAGTCATTATGGAGAATTGGAGCCAATTTTTGTTAAAGGAAAGGTTATGCCAGGTTTTGAAATTTTCAGCAATGTGTTTAATTGGGTTATGAATAAAGTTAAGGCCACATCAAACTTTTCGAATGCAGAGGTCATGACTAACCTAGCTAATCTAAAAATTGAGCCCAAAGAAAAGATCTTTACTACTGCCATTCTTTAAGACAAGGAGAAGAAGAAGATAGAAGAAGAAGACCCCCCTGAAGACTTTCTTGAAATTTTATATGTACTCGAACTATTTGATGATGATGTTTTTACTTCTTTTGTGAATAAGATGAATGCTTTTGCTTATTTTTATGATTTCTTATCTAACTGCATCTTGCACAATGATAATCATTCATCTTATTGATAAGTATAACTTGCAACTGAATCCAAAGAAGTATGCCTTTGGGGTAACTTTAAAAAAACTCTTAGGGCAAATAGTGTGTCAAAAAGGGATCAAAGTGGACCCTAATAAAGTCAAATCTATTAGAGAAATGCTAGTTCTAAGGAAAGAAAGGGAAATAAGGGGATTTCTATGAAGAATACAATATATCGGTAGATTCATAGCCAAGCTCACCACCATATGTAAGCCTATTTTCAAACTTCTTAGAAAAAACTAACCATTTAAGTTGAATGATAACTATTAAAGAGCTTTTAACATTATCAGGACATTTTTTTTAAATCCACTGATCCTACAACCACAAAGGCATGAGAAGCCACTAATTCTCCACTTGTCTATTAAAGAAAGTTTAGTAGGGGCTATAGTAGTGCAAGAGGATAAATTTAGAGTTGAGTTTGTGATTTATTTTCTGAGTAAGAAGTTTTTTCCTTACGAAGCCAAGTATGCAGAAGTGGAAAAGATTTACCTAGCAGTAGTATAGGGTTCAAAGAAATTAAGACATTATTTCCAATTTATACAGTACAGGTAGTGTCCAAGTATAACCCTCTAAGATATCTTCAAACAACTTTATCTTTGGTAGGCAGAATGAGTAAATGGCTTCTTTTACTCTAAGAGTTTGACATTCAGTATATAATGAGAAAGATAATAAAAGGGTGAGCAGTAGTAGAATTGCTAGCCAGTTATCTGCTAGAAGGAGAGTCACTAGAGTTTGAATTTCTATATGAGAACCTAAACCTAATAATGGTCTAAGGGTGGCAAATGTACTTTGATAGGGTAGTAAATAATAAAGGAGCAATAGTGGGAGTAATTCTAATAACACTGAAGGAAAAACTGCTGTTAGCTAGAAAACTGAGGTACAAGGTTACAAACAACATAGCTGAGTATGAAGCTTGCATATTCGGGCTCAAAGAATTACTGGCTCTCGGTACAAAGACAGTTGAGATATTTGGGGATTCATCTTTGGTGGTGTGTCAGACTAATAAAGAATAGGCAATTTGAGAAGAGAAATTAATACCTTACGCTGAGTACCTACGATCCATAAGCAAACAGTTTAAGATGTGCACTTTTTACCATATTCCTTGGGATGAGAATCAACTAGTAGATGCAGTAGCCACCTTGGTCTCTATGTGGGATAATTCGAAAGGGGTAGCTATGAAACCAGTAATCATTTCTAGTTCAGGAATGCCTTGTTATGAGTTAGAGCAGATAATGGAAATTGAACAGAAAGAAAATAAACCATGGTTTTGTGATATCCATAATTACTTAGAGAATGAGAAATTTCCTAAAGAAGCTACGGATAGGGATAAAAGGCTATTGCAAAAGTTGTCAACTTAATTCATTAGTGTACGTGGGGTCTTATACAAAAGGCAAGCATATGGTCTTCAACTCTATTGCTTAGAAGAGAAAGAAACAGAAAGGATTATGGAAGAAATACATGTAGGGTCATATGGCACACACATGAATGGTTTAGAGTTGGCTAGAAAGATCACATGCCAAAGGTTCTTTTCGCTTACAATGGATCATGATTGTTTAAAGTACATACAAAAGTGTCATAAGTGCCTATAATATGGGGATTTAAGACATGTGCTAGTATTAAAGCTACATAGTTTATCATCTCCTTGGCCAATCACTGCATAGGGGATAGATATAATTAGAGAAGTACATCTGATAGCCTTGAATGGGCATCATTTTATTGCAGTTACCATCGACTATTTCTCAAAATAGGTTGAAGCAAAATCCTTTAAGAAGATGGGGGTAAGAGATATGGCTAAGTTCATAGAAAAGAATTTAATCTGTAGATATAGGGTCCCATACCACATAGACTTAGACAACGGTGTCCAATTTCAGGCTGAGATAAAGGCATTATTATAAAAGTACAAGATAGAGTATCATAAATCCTCTCTTTACAGACCACAAGCCAACAGAGTAGTAGAAGTAGCAAATAAAAACATCAAAAGGATCCTGTCTAAGATATTTGTAACTAGAGATTGGGCTGATAGACTTTTATTCACTCTTTGGGGACACATAACTACTATTAGGACTTCAATATATAGGTTAGATGCAATGCTTTTGGTAGAGATTGAACTCCAGTCATTGAGGGTGGCAATAGAAGCAGAGATTCCTAAGATAGTTTGGGTAAAGTACAGGTTCCAGTAGCCGAACTTATTAAATGAGAAATAGTTGAAGCCTACTATCACAATTAAGTTTATCAAAAAAGGATCATGAGCCTTTAGCAAAAGGGTGAAAAATTACAAGTTGAAAGAAGGAGGATAGGTTCTCAAACAAATAAGACCAGGTCTAGTTAATCCAAGAGGAAAATTCAAGCTGAATTGGGAAAGGCCATTCATCCTTAAGCAATTATTGCTAAAGGGCATGACAATCCTTACAAATTGTGATGGGAATGAGTTCAAGGAGCCTTGTAGGTCAAAAATCAATAAACGGTAGCCTTGCTAAATATTGGCACTCTGATAGGGTAAAAATAAAAAAGGCATCCTATGCAACAATTAAGAGCTAAGAGAAAATAGTCAATCAAGAAAACCCACGAGGGCTGATTAGCATAGGAGTTTAAAATGCAATTAAGATCTCCCTTACTTAAATAAGGAAAGGTGTTATTACATTAATGTCTTATTGTGATTACCATAAAATGCCAATATAATGCAAGTAGATCGGACCATTTTAATAAGCTTAATTAAAACATCTTATAGACTAGAGAAATGGGAATATTGTCATTGCATTGCTTTTGTATACAAGTTCCAGAAGAAAAGAAAATGCATTTTCAAGTCCTCTATTTCTTGCTGCTACTTTAACTTTCCAACTTTAACCATAAGGAATGGTTGTCTCGAGAAAGGCCCATCACCCACTCTTTATATACATCAGAAGTCTGAAAGTTACAGTCAGCCTTTAATAGAATTTTTTCTTTAGAGGTAATTGCTTCCATAAGTCATGATAACCAGTGATGAAAGTAACAAACAAATCTCCCCCTCAGAAGGACAATGGGTGAGTAACAATACATTGAGTCTCACCAAACTGCCTCACACATCGATCAGGGATGCAAAAAGTGACTTTGTGAAGACTAATTAAGGGTATATATCCTAATGTGCCACTGCATCACATATATTGTAAGGGAATACAAAACTTATGTTGTCATTAATTACGACACCTAACCAAATAACCCATCACTTAACATTTACGAATTGGTGCATGACGGCATGAAGCAATAAGTGCTTCAAGCTATAAGACCTAAGGACATAAGGGGGAGGATCATTCAACAAGCAAAGCTTTTCTTGTAACCATACCTAAAAAAAGAAGTTGTTAGGAATGAAAACCTATAAAGGCTTTCTAAGAAAAAGTCAAGCAGAGGATAGGGTGAAAACACACTAGGGCAGTCTATCCTCAAAAGTTTGCTGGGAATAAAAACCTAAGAGAGCTTTCTAGGTAAAAGATAGACTAAAGGATAAGACAAAAACCCCTTAGGAGGTGGTTTATTCTAAAAAAAACTTGGAGTAGAAGTGGGCTCCCATGGAAGAAATCAGCTTCTTCCAACTGCACAACATAAAGACTGACGATTGTCTTAGCAAGGATCGAGGGAAAAGAATTCAAGCTTTTCATCAGATCATTAACCACACTAAACAACTAATAATCTCCAAAGGGTCCCTAAGATGAAGAGAAGGGATGTCAGTATAGACTTTAGCATAGGTTAATAGTGAAATGAGAGGGAAAGGCTCTCATCATGGGACCCACTTAGCAGCAAATGAGGGAAATATGGCTAGTGCATCAACTACTTCATAGGGGTAACATGGAACATAGTTGGGATGTCATGGTAGTGTATCAGATGAATAGGACATCCCTAAGATTACAACAAATTCTTTTGACAAGGGGCATAACTCTTAATGAGAAAATAAAAAAATATGGAATTGCGGATCCCAAAAGTGGATGGTAGCCTTTAGAAAGTTAGATCAAGATGAACTCTCTGAAGGAATTTTAGACCACTAAAAGGAATCAGAACAGAAGTTGCCTATATGGAAGGAAGATCGAGAGCTTTATGAAGTATTTGAAGAAACTCATCGCCTATTAGGACAAAATTGTATAAAAACTCAAGTGGCATAAGGATCTATGTATATCTAAGTGCATTTATAGCCTAGTAGGAGGAAAATAGGCATTTTGGGTGAACACGGGTGTTTTTTAAAAGAAAATTGCCATTTTTGAGATGAAAACGGGCATTTTGAAAGAGCCAAAAATAGCCGTTTAACATCCAATAAACGGTCATTTTGGATTTTAAAACAGTCGTTTTCATCACTCAAAATGGCCATTTTTCAGTGCGAAACGACTATTTTGCCTTAGTAAAAATGACTATTTTCTCTTTTTCTATTTAAAGCTATCTTTTCTTCATTTTTGTTATTTTTTTGCACTTTTACCACTATACCCCTACTTCTAAAGAGCACTATATACACATATGCCTCCACGATACAGCAAAGCCACCTAGGCCACCAGCTCGTGCCTTAGCATTTGGCTGTACTCGTATAGCTCACTCATGATGAGGTAGAGAGATTTTGGTGCCTATCTATAGTGACACAAATTAGGAGCTGGTATTTGAGTACACAGACTCTCATCGATTTAAGAGTGCTTGAAAGAGTCAATTAGCTTCTAGCGTAAGTAGGCTGGAGAGAGTTCTACCTATAGAGGTGTGTCATATACCCCATCATCGCTCTGGAGTTCTTTAGCACCTTTAGCCTTAGATAAGCACACCCCAGCAATATGGCTACTATCCAGTACACAACACTTGGGACGAGATATTAGATTACCTTCCTATAGTTCACTAAGCTCTCTAACTGCTTGTTGACAGGATTATAATGATCCTTGAGAGTTTAGATGAGCAGTGGGAGTTCATTGGTCGGGTTGGCATGACATATAATGCTAGTCAAACTAAGGCATCATTTATTAGAGATCTGGTCCACTGATACCTTTATAGAGTCTTTGTTGTCAACTATATGGGGCATGTTTATAGTGCTGGTAAGGTTAACCAGATTGAGTTCTATAGACTTTAGGCCATGGAACATAATGTCTGATTCAATCTAACCTAAACAATCCTCGAGCATCTACACCAAGCCAGTAGGTCCCTTGGCAAGGGGATTGTTATGGGAGGGGTCATCACAACTGTACTCATAGGTCATGGCATTTCAAAGCAACATTTTAAAGATTCACTTCAGCAACAGCTCTAGGTTAATAGTGACACATGCATAGCTATAGGGATTGTGAAGACTGACCCACAAGCCCTTACGAGATATAGATTGTTGACAGCTTCTGAGTTGGATGAGCAAATAAGAGAGCAGCAAGGAAATGATGATCGATTTGTTGTCGACCTCACTGAGTTGTTAGGTATAGACTCACCCCTTCAGCCACCAGCCTAGAGATAAATTGAGCGGGTCCATTTTTATCAGTACCTTCACCATTATTTGAGACTCCCCTATAGGGCATGGAAGCTTGGCTTATGACGTAGCTCTAGTTCATCCATATAGATTTGAGCATGAGGATCGAGGAGACCTATCATAAAATGTCTAGTAGGCTAGATGTATTTAAGGCAGAGCTCTAGATGTTTTAGGCCTAGAGACACCTTTCAGCTCCCTAGACTCACCTTATCTTATTTATATTGTTTTTACATATTAGTTTAGGACAATAAAAGATTGTACTCAAACCATTTGTTTATGACATTGTTTCCTCTTATTGCCATATTTTCTTTAATGCATTCTTTACCTATTGAAGCATATATAAATTCAGTTTAAAAATTAAAAAATAAAGTAAAAAATAATAATAATTTAAATCATTATTATTACTGAATCAATTAATTAAAATTTTAAAATTACAACTATCACAAATTAAATCACAACTAAAAAATTCACTGTTAAGCTCTAAGTTACTTTTAAGATGAAACTTAGACATAACATGCATCATAGATTACACCTAAAATGTCATGGCTAACCTATTTTGACTTTCCTTCATAAGGGGCAATTCTTATAGTAATTATTTAAGGCTAATAGCATAGGGTAAGCTGTAATCCTTCCCAAGCCTTATGAGATCATGCATCACCCTAAGTTCCTAATAACATCATGACATTCAATATGCAATTTCACAGATGACTAACATATTCCAATCCTTTCTTGTTAGAAGTGAGCAAAATTTTGCATGCAAAATCACAAAAGCCAAAGCAACAAACATTCATCACCATTTGCTCCATTGTAGGGGGTAAGGTCAGTGACCCTTCATCAGCAAAATTTTCTAGTTCCAAAAAAAACCTTAGGTGTAATGTCCTAGCATTGCCTAAGTCTAGGTGCGACATCTGAGCACTACCCAGTTCTATAAAAACCTCAAGTGCAATGTCTTAGCATTGCCTAAGTTTAGGTGCAATGTCTTAGCACTGCCTAATTCCATAAAAAAACTTGAGTGCAATGTCCTAGCATTGCCTAGTTCCATAAAAACCTCGGGCAAGTCCTAGCACTACCTGAGTCTGGGTGTAACATCCTAACACTATCTAGTTCCATAAAAACCTTAAGTGCAACATCCTAGCACTGCTTGAGTTTGGGTCTAATGTACTAGCACTGCCTAATACCATAAAAACCTCAAGTGCAATTTCTTAGCATTGCTTGAGTCTAGGTGCAATGTCTTAGCACTGCCCAATTCCACTTCAACCTTAGGTGCAACGTCTTAACACTACTTGAGCTAAACCAATAATGGTATTAGATCACATACAAGAAGGGTCACCTTATAAGGTATGCATTTCTCCTTTTAAACTTTGGGTTACCTCACATACTCTGTAGTCACCTCCCTAAAGTTGGGGGTAACTGTAGACTCTAGGTTTCTAGGGCTCTCATGTTTGGATTGCCTAATGATAAAGAAAAGGACTAAGTTCTAATCAATGAGGATGTTCACGTCTAAGTCAAAAATCTCAAAATTGTCTTTTAAAGCTTTTAAGAAATGTTTTGTGCCTGGCTCAAAAGATCTTGCTATACGGAGTGAAATTATCAAGAAAAAAATCTATTAAATATACAAATTGGTTTTCATATTCATTGTTTTATGACAAAATGATGTTATTTTTGTGGCCAAAATGGCTATTTTTGCTCATCTAAAATGACAATTTTTGTTTCCTAGAATGAAATTACTTTGATTTTAGGTTTTAAGAAAGTTTTTCCTTTTGGTCTATTAAAATGATTATTTTAGAGAAGAAAATGCCCATTTTTGAGCAAAATGGCCGTTTCCTCGAGCAAAACAATCATTTTGCAAAAAATGGTTATTTTGACCTTGAAAATGGCCATTTTCAAAATAGCCATTTTTATCTTCAAAATAGCCATTTTTGACCTCAAAAGGGCCATTTTCAACTTTAAAGTTTGTTTATAAAAACCCCATTCCATATCCTTTTTAGGGGTTGGCTCTCTTTAAGTTTGGTGTATAAAAAAGTTAAAAATCACTTTCAAAACACCATTTTTTTCCATTTTTGGAGGATTTTCAGCCTAAGTTTTCATCTATTTTGAGATCTTTCTTCTTGAAGGCAATTATATACGGTGAGCCAATCAGTTTTCCTGTTCTTTTTTTCCATTTTTCTTTCTCTCTTTTACCCGTTTGCTAGATCTATGTATTATTGTGATTGTTATAGCATTTCGTGGGTTTTTTACATTGTTATTGTCTTCACAATTTTTTATTCGGTCATTTGCTTTGTTCATTTTATGCTTTATTTTCTGCCTATTTATTTATTTCTGCCACTAATGTTCTGATTTTATTGTGATACGAGTTGTTTGATTTTATTGCCCTATTTTATCGAATACCGATGAAGTTGTATTTTGGATGCCTTTGATGTGATTTTGTGCTTGTACAGTTAGATTGTATTTTAGGAAATTTTTGTGTAATTTATTTTATTTTTTTGGTTAGAATGTATTTTAGGAAATTGTCATGTAATAAATTTCCTTTTTGATTATTTCCCTATAGATTTTATGTATGTTGTAATAAGTAAAAGAATGGTTTTCACATGTCGTAAAAAGTCACAAAAATCATTTTATACTCTATTAATTTGTGTTTTCATAATAAAATGGATTTTGATTTTTCCTTAATAAAAGTTACAAAAAATAAAAATCCATTTTCTAAAAATAAAGTATGCGAGAATCAAAATTCTAAAAAAAAATCAATTACCTAGTTTTGTGTATGTTATATAAGCATGTGAGAATTAAAGTTCTCAAAATAATCAATCGTTTGGTTTTATGAACAATAAGATCAGTTTTCTAAAATAAGATTGTAAGAATCAAAGTTCTTAAAATAATCAATTGCCCTATTTTAGCTACTAAAATGTTTTATATCTAATTAAATTTGTCTTTTCTTAATAAAAGAAAGATTTTTATAAAAAGAAGACAAACATAAAATTCATTCTCTAAAAATAAGCATGTGAGAACCAAAGTTCTCAAAATGATTTATTGCCTAATTTTATGTATGTTATCTTTAATTTCAAGCACTTCATTTATTTTTGTAAATATGTTTTGTTATTCTTTGATGTGAATACTTGATTTATTTTGATGCCTAAAACCCTTTTGAAGAAAATGGATAAGACTGTAAATTCAAGTTGAAGTTCTGTATTAACATGAGATGTAAATAATAGTAAGGTTCCAAAATGCTCTGGTTTTGGCCCTACAAGGCATTTCTTGGCTTTGGCTAGGTGGCGACTCTTGCCTTGTGGTGCCCAACTTTCACTTTCTAGGCCAACTGAATCGGAACGATTTAGGATTCCTCAAATCCACTTCTTGTCTTTTGAGACTCGAGGAGTAAGGTTTAAGTTGAGTCCTTAGTCATTTTAGTTCAATCAACCCATGAAAGGAAGGGACACAAATAATACCATTAAAGATATTATAATATTGGAATCAGGAAAAAGGGAAATAAAGGAAGGGAAATAAGATTAATTAGAGAAAGAGATGAATTGAAATAACAGATAAAAGGAACTAATGATATGATAACAAACATTGTTATTATTACATGAATACTTTTCATCATAAATATTATACGTATCAAGAAGAAACATATGTCCTAAGTTTATTAGGAAATATATCTATAAATGAACTTACTTAATTATAGATATGCATAATTTAGAAGGGAAAAATGATAAGCCAAATATACTGAAAGGATAAATAAATAGAAATCACGAGAATGTATTAAGGAAAGGCATGAGCATATTCTTAAAGATATTGTAAAGCATGACATAAAGAAATTATCTGCCTTATTCTTAACTTAACATTGTTTATATTTTAAAACCCTTTTATAAATGTAGTGATCATAATATATCCTAAAATCACATTGTAATAAATCATATCATACTTACACATGTCCATAAGCAAACTTGTCTCGCTTTATTAAAAATCTGGCAGCATGATGGCTACACGGTGACATAACCCAAAATAAACATGCATAAAGCAACACTTCTATAATGATTTCAATCTCAAAAGTACCATACTGGATCCTTCTAACCCCCATTACCCATCTCAATCATCAAATCATAGTCACATCATACCAATGCCAACTGTTACATACATTCAACAGCTATCATGTAACTCAAGCTACTTCATTTACATACATACACATATATACATCTATTTAGGCTTGGGCCTAGTGCTAGTCTATAATTACAAACATATAAATATTTGCAATATACAAAAACAAGCTCCATGATTTGCACTACTTTGCTTGTAGTTGCTACTTGATCTTTTATCTTCTACTACGCATGATAAACAAAGATGTGCTAAATATATTGCTTAGTGGTGTATTCAATGAATTATACATTACTACCATAAAATTTGATTAAACACATGCAGCAAATTAATATCAAACATCTAAGGTGCACACATTAAATGCAACACATAATCTGTTTCACCTTTTTATACTACTTGTACTTATGTTTCATTAACATTTTACTATCTCTATTGTCTTTTTATACTTACTTATTCATAGGAGTTAGCATTACTCAAACTAAATTCCTTTTATGGTATGTGGTCTATAATAATTAAACTCACATTTAGATCACTAATTTAATTATATTTGTCCCTCCTATATTTTATAGTCTACCTTACATCTCATACTTACATGTTCTTATATGGTAGTATTAATGAGTTCATTCTTTCCCAAATCTAT
>CANXYI011865728.1:0-14316 GCA_948208565.1 Hura crepitans
AGACATTATCACTTTTATTACTATAATATGTCTATGCCAATCTTACAAAGAATTACATGCACATCGTAGCATTTAATTTTACCATAATCCTTACTTATTTTCATTTAGCATAACTCATTTCTCTATACTCACACATATGCATGTTTTCACATAGCTTTTTAATTACATATACAATTGCATGTCACATCATAATGCCCTATCTTCAATTCATTCAATTCTATACAACATTACTATTCATAGCTTATGCCATCTTTATGTTTGTAACATCTTCATTCAACATACTTACCATTTCACTCTTTATTTTCCTTAAACATTAACTCATTACACTAGCACTTATGATTATATACATAATTTCGACACTTATCATCTTTGTACATATTTACTTTACATAACACATAACTTCAGTCTATTATCATTCATCATCATCATACTACTTTAGTATATACTTAACTAATTCTTCTTGTTATCATATATCAACTACTCATACATGCAATTATAGACACCCTACTTTTAAGGCCTATGATGATAACTACAGATAGGCTCAAAGCAATAATGCAAGCAACCCAGAAACCTAGTCTACATGAACTAACATGGTATAGGTCCATTTGGACATGATGCCATAAGGTTCATACCAACCCACCAAGATCTAACCTGGCCCAAGGCCCATGATCTGCCAAGACAAATCGAAGCCTAAATTTGCATGGACTAACATAAACTTAGTCCAAGACCTGGCCTAAAGCCCACGAGCTAGTGGGTAAACATATAACCTAGGTTTGGATGGAGTAAGTGACCCAAGTTTGCATAGACTTATTGATGGAAAGCTTTTAGAAGCTTGAGGTTTCTATTTAGACTCTATTTCCCAATCCTATAAAGACTTTGCCTTTTCTGGATGAGAGAGTCACCCTCTAAGCCTATAAATGCCCTATTTTGGGTGTAGGGAAGATGAGGCAAATTGAAAGCTAGAATGCTACTATTCTGAGAGTCTAAGAGAGGACTCCAAAGTAGGGTTCGCTTTACTAGACCTTTAGCCCACACTAAAAATCATAAATCTTTCTAAAACCTTACACTTGTATTTTTGCTTAGAGCTTATTTACAAGGTAAGATATATGGCCTCCTACTATACTTATCTTCATGTATTTATATTGTTTTTGTAAACTTATGATCTCCCATGATTGATTATTTATGATATGATTCTACGTAGTCCCTATATTGATCATAGGAATAGGTTGCTATTTTGAACTGTTTAATCACATGTAATAGCCTATTAGAATGTTATAACCATTTTGTAACTATAATTCTAATCACACGGACTTATCTTAAGGTAAGACAAGGTCTGTATGGACTAAATATATTGACATGTGTGTGATCTGACATCTGTGGGTACTATTGTTTAACACTATTTTAATTTGCTCTTACATACTATATATTATACTTGCCATACTGATATATTTAAATGTTGTTGTATTATGTCATTATTCTATTCTTTAATATGAATATCATTGGTATTTCTAGAATCAATGTATGGTCTACATGAACTCTGTTTCATGAGGATTGTAGTCCATATGAATGATTGTATTATATATATATTTGTCCTAATTTGTAGGCTGCACAGACTCTCTCTCATTAAGAATGTAGTGTGCAATTGGACATATATTCTAAATCCTAGTCCTTATAAATATCAGTAGTTATTTCCATTTATTCTTTGAATGATGAGTTTGGTGTCTTCTTAGTGATAGTGCTTTTTCAGGCATGCATTATGATCACTCATATTAGTGCCAAGTGAGATGTTGTAGTTTTGTTCATTTTTAGGTATCACATATCATTGTTTGGTGTTACTAACTTTTTCCCTAAGTTGTACAAGTTTGGTCATTTCTATTAGAGATATAGTTCGGATGGATGTAGTGATCCTAATATGTTATAGTCCACATGAACATGCACCAGAGTCGTAGTGAGTCTGCACGAACCTAATGATATAAAGCCGGGACCAAATTATTTGTTCTATATTCTTTCATTTGGTTTTATACCTTTTATATCTTTGGTTATTTTGGGTTGTGATAGGTAGTTTAATAACTCATTTTACACATAAAAATCCTAACTTCACTTCAATGTTTTCCACTTAATTAATTGGTGTTTTCTTAATAAAATGGTTTTGAGTTTTCCTTAATAAAAAACATATGGAAAATGTATTTTATCAAACACCAATCTCTTAGAGATGGAAGTTGGAAAATTACCATCAATTCTTATGAAATTATGGGTAATTGTCAAGTCAAACCTTAATGAATGAATAACCTAGATTCTAGATATATAATGTGTAGTTATGCTTATTGTATATTTCAAATACGGCACTTACTTTCTCTAAGTGAAAAGGTGACATGCATGTTTTAATTAAAGAGCTTGCTTGCATGATACGGGACTGATAAACATTAGAATATAAAGGAAGGTATATTATTAGGGAATAAATAAGATCTAATTCTATACCCTTTCTAGGCAAAAGATTAGTGGTCCTACTGTAGAGCCAGTGGCAACTCCAAACACAAACCATCTCATCCCCGGTAAAATACAATCAATCTACGGTGACGACCCTACTAGGGACTGAGAATTTAATATGAAAGTGCCTAAATAATATGCCTTCTAATATTCTAACTTTTATCAGTGCCATGCATTTCATTCCATATACATTGTGTCCCTTTTATGCTAGATATTGTTACAAATTATGAACCAATTTTTCATTCAAAAATAAGGAATTGCTAGCATATCCATCACTCATAAGCCCTGTAACTTTAGGTATATGAAATGGTGAACTAACCAATCACTATTATCCTTGATTAGAAAGACCTATTATGATAACCCCCACTTGTAGGAGCCATGAAAACCTTTTTTACCAAACGATGAGCCCATATAGTCAAGCTTAGTAACTTCCCCTAGGTTGTATAACCCTAAGTGCTTGTGATTTGCATTGTGACTATTATATAGGCCTATTATGTTCAACCTTATTTGAAGTAGGGCTAAGTCCATTATGCCTTTTATCTAGGATGCGCCTAGCCTAATTTCACCTTAAATGAGATTTAAATGCTATGGGCTATTGCCCTTGCATATGATTTAAATTTGAGAGATTGATTAGGCCTAATAAAGCCTATGTTCAAACCTATGTATCCCCTAATAATGCTTAAGTAATCTTACTTAGGAAAGAAATGGTTTGACCATGTGTGCGAGAGGAATAAGGTTAAAAAGCTTATTGCTTGTGTTTGTCTTTATTGCATCACATACATGCACCCCATGTATACCATACATCATTTACACCTTGCATTATTAATATACTGATCATAATCATTCCTAACCCTTTGTCTTGATAGCCATCATTGATCCTTTACTCACTGCTGAGTGAAAAAGAGGAGGCAAGCACCTTAACAAAACCAGTGACCCACTACCAATTCAACTAAGAAGAGGAACCATGTCTGCTGATGAGTTTGTCACTAAATCCATATTGATAGAGGCCATGGGTGAGATAAAAAAAAAGGATGATGGTAGTGTTCACCAATGCCATGTTCAAAATATGGAAAGAAGCAGGCCAGACTTTAGCCACTCATAAAAGCAAGGAAGTGATGGACAAAGCAAATGACCAACTTTCAGATGATGACATCCCTTTAGTTAGGAAGTCCTACAACAAAGTCCCTCCACCTAAGATAGCTAAAGATGACCAAAATCAAAAAGTTGAATGAGAAGATAAAAGCTATGAGTAGGCTTGTCACTGGGGGTAAAGATATTAATCTAGGTGATATCAGCCTAAGACTCGACAAAACTATGCCTCACAAGTTCAAGATGCTTGATTTGAGCAAATTTGATGGCACAATTGACCCAAAAACCCATTTGAAGCAATATGCAGTTGATATAAGGGCTACTAGCTTATTTAAAGATTAGATAGTAATCTTATTCAACATGTCTCTCATAAGGCAAGCTTTGGATTGGTATCATTATTGGGAAAAAAGGGTCAAAAAGATTGGGGGGAACTAGCACGAGCATTCAACAAACAATACTCTAATAACACTAACATTGAGGTGACACTGAAGAATCTTGAGTTGGTGAAGCAAAAGCCTAATGAAACCTTTTTAGATTATCTTGAAAGATAGAGGGCTAAAATATTGAAGATGAGAAACAAGCATGGGCATATTGACCGGATAAAGATGTTCACTAGAAATGCTAATAACAACATAAATAGTAGGCTTATAGCCAAAGGTATCACCACTTGGGAGCAATTAAAGGACATTGCTTTTGATCAAGAAGTAGCCTATTTGAACAAAGAGTTCAAGAGATCATGTAACACCTTCTGCCCATTTCCACTGAAAATAGGGAAGTTGTGCTACTTCCCGTGAGTTCACCCATCCTTGGATTTCCCTAAGGGCCTTTTATTTAACTCTTACTTATATTTATCCTATTCAGTCCCTATTGATCCTATAACAACTCCTATGGTCTGAGGTCATTTTGTCATGCATGTGACACTCGCTCGCCTGATTTTATCATCAATTATCAACCTAGACTTTATTTACAGCTATCAATTCAGTTCTCCCTATGGTAAGTAGCTATCCTAGTAATACCAAACATTCTAAAACCCAATCAACCACAATAACATGCAGGAGTGCCTTTATTTACTTATACCATGTAATCTAATCATGTAATATCATACTTGGATAGTCTTCATCTGCACTGCTGATTGTCTGCTTCACATCTTCCATATTTCTATCACCTGTGCATCAAAAACCCGATATGCTGAGTATACATTCATTGGTCAATTTAACCAACCATACTATGTACTTTACCACATGCAAACACATAAGAACTTATTATGTTTATTTGTTAAACTTTTCCTCTCCTTTCCTTAGGCTCTCATTTATGATTATCTATCAAGGTAGTCATATTATTATTTTGCCAAGTTATGAGTTCTTACCCTATCTAACTATCATACTAGTATTGTTCCATCACCTATGTATACCCTTTCCTAGTGTATTTCCATTATTCCATTTGGTTCATTTGCTACACATACATTTCCTGCTATCTTTCAGTATATTAATTAATTTCTCCTATAACTTAACTCCTTCAAGTGACTTCTTGTTCAGTTGCCATTTCCTCAATCTTTTATTCCTTTGGGTGATCTCATTAAATTTGAATAAGTTCATTTAACCCCTACCTTTACAACTGTTCTTTCAATCTTAGTACATTTACTCATAATTTATTTCCATTAAGGTAGTTTGTGCCTCAGATTTCACATTTATATCATTGAGTTTATTCAATTCCTTTGATTTTACCATTTATTCCCACAGGTTCGGGAAGAACTCCTAGCCACTAGATAATTGGATCATAATGTGCAGTGGCCACCATTTTGGGCCTTGGTTGCTACACCAATCCCTGTAGTATAAGAATTGGACAAAAACAGAATGGTGCCATGGCCTGTATTATAGACCCCAATGTCTATACACAACTATCATCCAATACTCTAGGGACACATCCATAGACCACTCCTAATATCGGACTAGCAGATCAATATCATCATCCTGTAGTGGATACTCAGGGATCGATTTGTAAACCACTCCCCGTATCCACAATAATAGCCTATATTGTAGTGGCTCATCACAAAACCTAGGTGGCTGAACCCGCCATACATAGGCTAGATCTTTACAGAGTCAGCCTCTAGTAGCTGCTAATCCCTAGTTGACCGGTCAACCTATCCAATGTATGAACAACCATGAACTTCCAGATTTCCCTTTTAATTATCTTTTATAGCCATTGAATTCATTATTTAGTTCATCCATTACTATATATCATCCTTCAGGATCATTTTGGATTCTATTACCAATAAATTTTCCATTGCATATCTTTTTTATTTTTCTCAAGTAAGCATATAGTCATTTCCTACTGTACTTTAACCATCCATGTTATATAATTGTCATATAAATTATTTCTTAAAGAATCTTGCTTCACTTCTATAAGCTTTAATAAATTATTCCATGAATATTATTTTACATAGTTCTTACATAACTGTGTTGTAATTTAGGTCTCAGGTCTCATAATTTTAGTTCATTGTTACTATTCTTTATAATATTTATTTCTACACAGTCTAATAAATTACACAATAACTGTTATGACATTCCTTATGAAGTCTATCCCATTTTAAATCCTTATATCTTTATTAATTAGGCCCTCTTTTGATGTCCTGAAATTATTAATATTTCCAAATTTAATTTCCTAAAATTTATTCATAGCTTATTGTGTATTAATAAATTCTCCTCATTTCACCTTAATCTATTCCTTCAGTCTTTTTATCATTTATCAGCTCTATATTCCATTTTAGTTTTGCCTTAGCCAAATTAATTCTTTTTCTTTTGTCATATATTTATTCTAGTTATGTTCATGTTAAAAAGACACATATTTTAAATTATTGCATCTAGCCATATTTTCTGGACAATTACAGGTCATCATAAATCTTTGGATAGTTACGGGTCATTTTACGTAACCGTCACTATTCATTTGGTATATTTTTCGTACCAATTTATTTACCTATTCCATTTCCCTCTCTACCCCAATCCTTTACCTCTTGATTTATGTTATTTCCTTTAACATTATATTTATTTTACCATCTTAAATGATTATTGCAAACCCTAAAATCTTACCCCCTAACTTACCATATAAAATCATTATTTCCATCCCAAAACTTCTAAACAACATTTCTCAATTCAAATTCAATCTTTTATGTACTATTTTCTATGTCCTCATTTTAAATTCCATATTTTCATGCCTTTATACCACATATATTATTCATACCCTATATCTCATTAATTCCCCATATGGCCATATCATTCCATGATCATCACATGTCATGCATCATCATACCATCCTACTCCCACATATCAACTAACCATACATGCCTACTCATACCATGGCATACATGATATACGCATGGCCATGTATGCAACACATGCCTACATATACATTTCACATCCAATTCACATCTTGTCATCCTAAATCATCAATTTACACATTCTAACATGTGTTTCACGTACTCACATACATACACACAAATGAAAACCACCACTTCCATACATATACCCACACCTTTAATGCCATGTTATCCTAATATACATAATATGTTTCGGGTAAATTCACTTACAGCGAACTCCCTGTCATTCTGAAGCTACTCCATAACCCTTGATTTCCTTTTCCTCCACCTTGAAGCACCATTCCTTAAACTTCCATACAAGGTTTCAAACTTTGAAAATTCTTACAAAATTACACAAAGCTCCAAACTAAAATCCGTCTCTTCCCTTAACATCACCATGCCCAATACTATGGAAAAAAATAAGAACTCAAAGAAAAACCAACTTACTCATTGAAAGAAAACTATTCATCAAGTGTTCATTTTTTCACTTTCTGGACCTCCTTTCTTCGTTCTATCATTTGTAGTGTCTTTAGGGGACCATGGAGGTTCTATTACATATAAATTTAGTGAGGTTTCATGGTGGGAGGAGAGAGAAAAAAGAAACAAAAATGGTGGGAAGCCATGGAAATGGTGTCAGCCAAGGATGGGGGAGGGAGGAAGATAACTCCTTTTCCTACCATCCTTACCATACACATGTCCCTTTAGGTGTGTATGCAAGGTGGATGGCTAGGATCGTGCCACATGGCGATCGGACGGCCTAAATTAATCCAATTTATGATTTTAATTTGGAAATTTCAAAATAATTTCTATACACCTCTAAAAATTACCATTCTAGTCCCAAAAATTCTTAATTATAGTCACTAAGGGCCTTACAAAATTTGAGCCCGAAACTCCTTCGGGAGCTAGGGTTAATATTCACCTTAAGCCATTTTTAATCTTCAAAAATTCATAAAATATTCCCTAGACCTCCAAAAATATTCATTCTAGGTTTAAAAATCCTCCCTTAGTGTCTTGAAGGCCCATATAAAATTTTAAGTCAAAAGTCAACAATTGACTTTTTGGCACTATTCACCCACTAGAATAAAATATTCCAAAAAAATATATGTTGACCTTAGAAAATTATAATTCTTTCTCCATCATACTCAGTAGAATTTTAAGCTTCAGGGTATGATATTTTTGGGTCCATCCGGGCACTTCCCGGAGCTATCTCGATTTGATCTCATTTTATCTCCGTAAATAGTAGTTCTTGACCCGAAATAATTTATTGGTTCTGCTAAAATTTTTATTTCATTCATTTTGACCACTTTCTGGCTAGTCAAAGTTTTATGGCCAATATGCCAATCATCGGACTCAAAATAATGCCTGCACCGCAGAGAACATCCCTTGGGCCCAGATAACACTGTCCTTAAGACCTTGGCATACGATCGTTACAGATCAAGTAACTCAAACTACTCAAACAACAATAACGGGGGCACGACTAAAATAGTAGATGTTAATACAGTGCAAGGCAAGTGTTATTCCAACTTGGAAAAGTCATTATCCTGGTGCTTGAAGAAGCTCATAAAAGAAGGAAAGTTGCAAATTCACTAAGTAAAGATTCCTGACATACGCTGGCATAGTGAACACTATAGAGGTAGAAACAAATGATGATTTGCCTTGGTACCATAACATTTAAACGTACTTAGAGACTAAGGAATACCTAGAACATGCAACTGAAAAGGATAAGAAAGTCCTACAAAGATTATCTACTCAATTTATTTCTTTCTAAGGAATGCTCTATAAAAGGCATTTCAATAGTGTCCAACTTAAGTGTGTGCATGAAATAGTATGAATGAAACAAAGGCCTAGAAAATACTCACAGAAGTGCATGAAGGTATATGTGGCCCACATATGAAAGGGAGAAACTTGGCAAAGAAAATCATAAGATTAGGTTAATATTAGTTGACCATGGAAATAGACTGATGTAGCTTCATCAAGAAGTGCCATTGATGTAGCTTCATCAAGAAATGCCACAAATGCCAAATATATGCCAATCTAAGTCACCTACTTCTAATTGACCCAACCAATTTGTCTTTTCCATGGCCATTTTCTACATAGGGAATCAACACAATAGGAGAAATAAGGCTACCTACAGTAAGAGGTCACAAGTACATAGTAGTAGCAATTGACAACTTTGTAAAGTGGGTAAAGGCTGGTTCTTTCAATAAATTAGAGGCAAGGCAGATGGCTAAATTTTCTAAAAGAAACATCATTTATAGGTATGAACTACCATTGCAAGTGATTTCAAACAATGGTGTATAGTTTTGAGGTGAAACCAAATAGCTCCTGAAGAAGTATGGGATCGAACACCATAAATCTTCCCCCTATAGGCCTCAAGCCAATGGTGCAATAGAAGTGGTTAATAAGAATGCCAAGAAAATTTTGTAAAAAATGATAGTCCCCTATAAGGATTGGGCAAAAATGTTACGATTCATACTCTGAGGCTATAATACAACTGTCAAAATCTCTACAAACACCACACCTTACTCACTAGTATATGGAATGGAAGCAATGTTACCAATTGAAATTAAAGTTCCTTCACTAAGGATAGTTTTAGAGCAAAGGTGCTAGAAGCTGGATGAGCGAGGGCTAGATATAAACAGCTGGTATTAGTTGATAAAAATGATTCAAGTTTTTATATGACATGCAGTTATATCAAAAAGAAGATTTCTAGGGCCTATAATAAGAAGGTCAAGCCCAATTCAATCTAAAAGGGTAATCTTGTCCTAAAGAAAACTAGTCCTCTGTTAATAGACCTCGGAGGGAAATTCAAGCCTAATTGAGAAGGTCAGTACATGGTGAAGAAGATACTCAAGCATAGAGGTGTCAAAATCTCATATTTATAATGCAACGAGATCTTAAAACCTATGAATAGACAAGCTGAAGAAATATTTCTATTAAAAACATGTCTGCTAAGTTAAAAGCCCCAAAACGGGTGGCTTAGGTAAAAATTAGGACACCTCGATAAGGTGAAAACCTAAAAATAGGCACTTCATGCAAAAATTAAGGGATTAGAGAGAAAATATCCAATCAAGAAAACCTACCAAGAATAATTGGTAATGGTAGTATTATCAAAGGGCAACCAATATATTTAACAAGATTATATAGTTTAGTTTCAAATGAAATTAAGGATAGAAATGCTTGGTTGTGATAATCAGTATGCAAACTTCCATCTAATGAGAAAAATCATACAAATAGTTGAATCTAGAAATCTAGATAGAAGTTTTCTTTCTACATGTAGAACATGTATCTTCATTCTTTCTCTTTAATACTAGTGGCATATTGTCTCTTAATGTATTAATAATCCAATCTTTGTAATTATCATATGTATTTATATTATTAGCTACATGATCATGCACATCTTTCAATACAACATGACATTTCCACAAGTCAAGGAAAAAGTGCAAGAAATGCCGTGTCAAAGATCCACCTTAAAAGCTTAAAGGTTTAGGAGGAACTCACTGCATCAAGCTAAACTATCATTGAATTCAATAGGGGATGTAAGATGTTGCATGCCTTAATCTAACTAAGGGAATACAACTAAAATGACAAGACAAAGAGAAATGGGAAATCTTCCACCAAGGACACATCCGTTGAATCTCAATAATCCCACTAAGTTAGGCAGTCCACTACTCTAATGTATTGAACTTGTGTTCATATCTTCTTTCACAATGATGATTTAGGGCATACTTAATCCAAACCTTCTCAAGAGGCATCGCAAGTAGCTTTAGCTTCTCTTATAACCATATCTAAAAAAAGTCGTTAGGTTAGAAAATCTAAAAAGAACCACCTAAGCAAAAGTTAGGAAAACTTGCTAGTGTGAAAACCTTTATAGGCATGCTAGAAAAAAATTAGGGTTAAGAAACAACAAAAGATAGAGGGAAAACCCAAATGGGCTCTCTAAGAAAACTTGTAAAATTAGAGGACTTTTATCTGTGAAATTAACATCACCTCTCTTTAAAACATCTAATCATCAGACAGTTTTAGCCATGACGACATCACAAGGATTATTTTTGGAATAGATTCTAGTTAGAATTTAAAGTGCCTTGTAATCACAACACTTGTCCTCAAAAGTGACTACCAATAAGTCACCAAGGATGCATAATAGTACACACTTTGACCATTCTATAGAACCAAGTGGAAGTCGACCAGCAAAACTGAGAATTGCCTACAAAAAAAATAGACCCACACCTAGAATTATCTTCTACGCCACCAAGGGTAAAACCTTTAAGGTAAGCACAATGTCTATGGGGTAACGATCGTTAAATGATGGGACATTAACAGGAACATTTAAAGAAGTGTTAAAGTTTATGATGGCACCAAGTTCCTTAGGCGTAGGAACAATCTCCTTGTGACACCTCCTACTGAATTCCTGAAGAAACCCAATAGGCTATGCATTTCCCGCTAGGTCACCCATCCTAGAATTTCTCTAGAGCTAAACTCTTTAACACTTATGGACTATTCTAGAAATCTATTAGGCATTGCTTAGATGTCTAGTCTAATCCTTAAACATACTCATACATGATCTAATAGACTTAGAAAAACCATTTACAAACACTTTACAAGTTACAAAAAATTGGGCAGCACAACGACTACTCAGGTGATATACCAAATTTTTTTTCACCTATTAAAAATACTTCTATAGACAATCATTCCATTCAACCTTCATTTAGACCCTTCTGGTCCCTCAATCAACAAGCACACATCACATAAATATCAAAATCATACACATATAAGGCCTCAGGCTTATAGTTATCGAACCATGAAACAACCCAACCAGCAAAACACATGTTTATATATATCACATCCATTGTTATATACTAACATAGCAACTCTTAAGCATGCTAACCTATACTTATAAATTTTACATGAGTGCCACTACTAAAAAGAAAAACAATTCTCTTTACCCTTTAGCATTTGTATGGCTACACTACACAATCTTAGAGGCTGGCTTGCTTATCATTGCTACCTATGCACCATAACATGGGTACACTGAGTATAAAACTCTGTGGTGAATTTAAACCATTTAAAACATGTTATATGCATTAGCACACACAAGAAAGCATATAATAAGGGTTTAGATGTAGTGTGTGTGTGATATGCCAAGGGACTAATGCCTTTTAGATGATATGCCATATTTACTTTAAAATTACCAAAATGCCACTATGTCTTATTCATTAAATTTATCATTAGAAATTATCATCAGTTATTCTAGATTTTCATTTTACTCTATTTTAAGTTTATTTCATAGGCTCGACTAGGTAGATGACACTTATAGACATTAGACCAAGAGGGAACTAAAACTATCGATGCACTGACTTGATATAACCATAGGGATCAGTTCACAGGAACCTCCCAAAGGGTAAGAATAATGAGCAACTATACATAAGGATTAGTCTATAGACCTCTCAGTGGCAATATATCATGTCAAGAATATTCATCTTAGTCTACCCAATAGACTAGTGTAGTAGCCCCTTTAGGGACCTTTTTCACTACATCAACATAGTCTGATGCACAATCAATAATGCTAGCAATATAGAGTGTTTACCCTATAGACTAGTGCAATCACTCAATTATGAACCTTAGCCACTACACCGGCCCAGTCTGATAAATAGACAGTTTAGCAACTGCTAATCCATAAGTTATCGATCAACCCATTTAGTGGGTGTCTAACTAATGGGCTATTTGAATTTATTTTAAGTTCATTTATTTACTGATCATCTTTTTATAATATTCCAAGTCCAAAAATAGATAGTTATAATTTTTATTTGACAGTCAAATTTTGACATGGATAGTTATAGGTCCTTTTTAGCACTACCGAAAACTTTCTAAATTATTTTAACTCATTTTTTAAGGCATAATTAAAGGCATATTAGATCTAGTCTATTCTATTATTTTGGCTTAATCATTCACATGCTAAATAGTTATTTTAAATAAGGTCCCAAAATCATTTTTAATGGGAAAGTTATAGGTCATTTTTCTATTTTGCAATAGCCATTTTAGGTTCATTTTAGGCCCTTTTCAAGCCCTTTTTTAGTGCCAATTGCACTTATGATCATACATTCTCATAGGCCTAAAGCTAAGCTTAAAAATATGTCTCATGTTACCATAATAGTGGCTTCCAAATTATGTTACACAAACATTACAAGTTAGGCCACTTTAAGGTACTAATTGCATGCCAAAACTAGTCCATTTTCAAGTCAATTTTTCATGCCATTACCAGCCAATTTCAAGTCCTCTTTTTAACCATTTTCTAACCTTAAAAGGTATCATCATATTCAAGCATTTCATGCCTTATTATACATGCATATTTACTTAAAGTCATGCTATACAAACATTGCCACATCCATCCCAAATATGTTATGCCATTTCACACACATATGCTAGTTAGGCCATACCTTATTTTCATGCCATTTAGCCTTGCATAACTCTCAGCCAATAGACTTAAATTGCCTTATACATGCTTTTAATCACATTCAAGCACATATATACACATTTTAACATCACACAAGCATGCTTACACACATATAATGACATTGCCATGCAAACAAAGCTAATTCACACCTTGATCATGCCTCAGCCATACTAAACACACACAACCTTTATTCACTAATTCCTTCACCTACACCTAAAAGGCCATCACTAACAAGTTCATTGCCATATAAATTGCCATGATAACTCATTATCACCATAGCTTACTTGCTAAACAACCTCTCTGTCAAATGAGGCCTAATGCCCACACTCCACATTTCCACCACATGCTACCACAAATCATGCATTTCTATGCTAAATACACTAGAATCCTTGCTGAAGTTACCTTAACAAGTTATACACACTCATATACACTTACACAAACCTCTCAGCCAAATGGGGAAACTCATCTTCCCTTTACTCTTTTCATCAATTCACCACCCTAAGCATTTGTTCCACATATAATTAACACAAACATAAAGCCTAATTCATCAAGTCACACACATTAGCCACATTTTTCACTACTTCCATACAAGAATTCTAAGCCTATCACATGTGAATTTCATCATTCAAGCTTTAAATGCCTTAAATTCACTTACTTCACTATCAAAAGAGTTGAATGCTTCACTTTAAGCTTGAAAGAAAATCACCAACACCTCACTACTTCTTTAGCCTCCATTCATGCCAACATCACCTTCAAAAATCCACCAAAAATCACACACACCTCTAAATAAAATTCCAATCATATATCTATTCTTAGAATTATCAAATCCCGTAGGAAATAAATTAAAAAAGCTAAAATAGTTACACATCAAAAGTTGCTTTTTTAGTCCCTTTTAAATGTACACCTTAGCATCCTTGAATTTTCTTGCAATATA
>CANXYI011865870.1:0-13790 GCA_948208565.1 Hura crepitans
GGCTAATACGTGTAGGGTCTAGAGAGCCCATGTGTGTGGCTCTCTCGTGGGCCTTTTTAGGTCAATTTTTTAAGGGTTAAAAGCTAACCTAGATGGAGTCTATTTGAGTATAAATGACATTAATTAATTAGCTGCCACTAAGATAACACAAATTCACGCAAATGGCTCTCATTCTTCTCGTTGCATTTTTCTCTACTTCTTGTTCATATGAGAAAATTACTTACTAGCAACTAGTGATTTGTATAGCCTCTCTCTTTAAGCTTCTTTTATGGATACCTAGGAGGTGTTTCCATTTGAGGATCACTGTGGTTGCTACAACCTAATGAGAAGAGTAATAGAAAAGGAAACACTATAGTTATTTATAATAAACACTTATATGCTACTAGTTTAATATGTAAATAATGGCATTAATGCTTTTAGATCAGATATCATCATTTGGTTTTTGTAAATAATTTAAAATTTTGTTTGCATGCCTCCTAAAAATGAACAATGTTATTAGAGTCTAGTTCTTGAAAGAGTCAGAACAATTGAAAATTACTGATTACAACTGATTGAATAAAAAACATGTTTTTTTTACTTTGTGGTGCCTATTAATTTTGTTTTTTTTCCCATCAAATCAATTTTAATGAGATTAATTATGATTTGACATGTTTTGAAATAAAAAATTTTAGTATTATGTGTTGAAGCTGTTGGATTTAAAGAAATAAAACTCTCATTTGCACATAAAGAGATGTATTTTTTGGTTTTTGTGCATTATTAAATTAATTGAAAATTTTGATGATTTAATTTGAAATATGATGGATTAAAATGATATTTTAATTTTAGACATATAGCATGAAAATTAATTTTGAGGAAATATGGAAAATAATTGAATCAATAAATTCGGATTTTAGAGAGGAGCTAAAACTGAATTTGTACAATTGTTGTGTTATTTGATTCAATTAATTTTTTATATTTCTAGAACTGATATATCATAAATATGAGATATTTATAAGGTTAAATAAAGATCTCTAAGTGGTAAAAAACATTTGGACATGAATTAGATTCATTAACTTGCTTGATAGTAGAGATTGTCATAATTATGTACTATGTAATGCTTGGTTTTTTCTCCATCATTTACCATGGATTTCACAACTTATAGGTCAAATTATATTTGATAAACAAATCATTACAAGTCTAAAAAAAGGTATCAATGATTGCTACAACCAATCCTAAGTGATTTGGATCAATTTCTTGATCCAAATTACAAACGGTTATATTATTCACTTTTGCGATTCTTTGTGATTACCATTTAAAATTTTTAATTAAATTAAAATTTAATATGATTGGATTTTGAATTTTTGGGAATATATGTTATGTGTCATTATAATCAAGTGCTGAATTATTTGGTCATGTTTCATATTTATGATGATATACAACATAATAACTAATTTTAGACCCTAAGATTCAGCTACGGCATAGAACAAAATAATTTAATTCCAAATTTATTTGTTTTTCTAATATGATTAGGATTTTAATTAATTATATTGATTAAATTTTATTCTAATCAAATTTGGATAAAAGTTATAAAAAATGGACTAGAATAGTTATGCTTATTCTATGTACATATTCCTCCTATAATCAATTTCTAGGTCATTTGCTTTAAAGTAGTATGATTACTTAGAACTTCTAATAAGGTTAGAATTCAATAAAATGGAAATATGTAATTTAATATCTTAATGAGATTAAATAATTAAATTACATGAATAATGAGATTAATTCTCCTTGATAAAGCAAATGGATCCAATTATCCTATTGGAGAGCATTGAAACTAGTTTTATAGGTGCTATAATTCTGGTAATTAACCGTAATCGATATCATCAAGGTTTAATGCATAAGATGCATTAGAAATGCATGTTAAAGGTGTATGTTTGGCATGATGACTAGTTATAGACAAAGACAAATGTGATTGATCTTGCATTGCATGGATTTTATTTTGGTGAAATTGGGCCTATATGTCCAGCCTTTTCTCTGATGTCTATCTGTATTTCTCTTCTCATTTAATTCCACTCACATGTAATATGAGGTTTTCTAATTTATATGCTATGTAATTAGATTACATAGGGTTAGATTAGGATGAAGAAATGTAAGGGGCAAAAATTGAAAACAAGCTCATTAAGAAGGACAAAGAAGAAATAGATAGAAACATTCTTTTATTTCTTATTGAGTTTGTAATTCTTGCATAACTACCTAGGATGCAGTGAAAATTAGTTTCCTTTGGCTCAAGGAAATCAATGTAGTAAAAGTCCATAACTAGATCATATTTTTATTGTGGTTAAATAGCATATGTATGATTTAAAGATGTTAAATATGCATGTGCATGCCAAAGCATACCAATTCCCTATGTATGAGCATACTAAAGTATGCAATCCTTATGAGACAAAAATGAAAGAAATCCTTCAAACTAAAGTATGCAATCTTTACAAGCCTTCTATTAGTATAGTTTTAACCCAAGTTCTTCTTAGTGTTAGGCAAACCAAGCCCACTATATGTTAAATATGTTATAACTATGCTAATGGGTTTGTTTTAGACTTAACTTATTAGTCAAACACAAAGTTAATGGTTATGGAGGTAGATAAGGGAAATATGTATGAGATACATATGCACTAAGAGTTGATGACCTAATGATCAATAGTTATATATGATGCAATTGGCATGAGATGCCTATTATTTCTATGACACCCCTGACCCGGTCCGATCACCGACGTATTGCCGAGCCGACTAAGGAATGCACACATAAACGTATTATTTGAACTTAGCAATCTTTATCCAAAATTATTATTATGTTTGAGAACACATTTTATCACATGTCATACTTATAAAAATATGAGTTACTAAAATTTTTTTGGCACATACTTACAATTCACTTTTAGGAAATTTTGTGTCAAAAATCCAACATCATAATGGTTGTATCGGGACACTTTCCTAAAAATAAATAGTAACCTACAATTTAAACAACACTTTTATAAATCATTTTCGCCACTTTTATGATCCTCTGATAACTCTAATAGAACACATCAACATAATCAACCAATCTCAAACTCAAAAAGATATATCATATAACACAATAATTTAAAATCAGTTTTAAGAGGCTTAAGAGACCATAAAGTTCAAAAAGATTACTCTAAATATAGTTTAGGCCCATTTCCTATTATATACATTACAAAAGTGTTTAACCTATACATTACATAATTTTAGATACAAAAACCAAAAATAATACTAAAAGAAGCAGTCTTCTCTCAATACACTTGAAGTCCTAAGGCTTATGCTTAACCTATCTCTTTACCTGTGCATTACAAAACAAATGATGTGCTTAGCAATATCTTAGTGTGTGTAATCAAATTAATTTATGCATTTATACCTTTACTATATCATATAGAATATAAATAAAAATAACTTTTCACCATATTACTTTATAAGCCAAATTAACCACAGCATGTATGAATACATTTATATGACATAAACATACTCAAAACTCATTACATATCATGCATTATGTATAAGGAAATGTCATAATGATAACAACATGTTCTATGTGATTTAATTACATTAAACCTATTTTATTATGCCTATTTTTCAATAAAAATGATTATCTTATGAATAGCGGGATCATGGTTTATAGTGGCCCTTATTATGGACCTTATGGCTGCTGCACTAGCATAAATGTGCAGTGGCCTTCTTGGACCTTATTGGCTATTGCACTAACCTGGGGTATATGCAGTAGCCCATTTGGACCTTAACAGCAGTTACACCCATATGGATTTAAAGATAAAAAATATAAAAGCCTATGGGTTAGAAATTTAGTGGATTCATGGATAAAAC
This sequence comes from Hura crepitans, assembly GCA_948208565.1. Classification (NCBI taxonomy): domain Eukaryota; kingdom Viridiplantae; phylum Streptophyta; class Magnoliopsida; order Malpighiales; family Euphorbiaceae; genus Hura; species Hura crepitans. Next base: position 3,862 of record CANXYI011865870.1, read on the forward strand.
ATATCAAAACATCGAGGTGCCTTAGCAGCTGCTATAAACCAATTCAAGTGTTTTAAGTCCTAGGATTTTTAGGGCTCCCTTCTTAAAAAAAACTATCATCCTCGACATTACAACATTACCTGGCTCAAACAACTATGGACATTGCACTCTCATCTAAGCTTCTATTTCCTAAGTAGCTTCTTCCATCCCATAGTGTTTCTAAAGAACTTTCGCCAATAGTACTATTTTGACCTCTTTGTTCAAAATCCTTATAGGTTCTTTTTCATAAGACAAGTTTGAGTTAACCTCGACTTCTTTTACTGACAATATATATGAAAGATCCAATTTGTATCTTCTGAGTATAGACGCATAGAAAACATCATGTATTTGCTAGAGTTTAGAAGGCAATGCTAGTTTATAGGCTATTGGTCCTACACATTCTATTATATCGTATGGCCCAATAAACCTAGGACTTAACTTTCCTTTCTACCCAAACCATAGAACCTTATTCCAAGGTGAAACCTTAAGAAACACTTTGTCTCCTACCTCATATTCAACATATTTTCTCTTCAAATTAGCATATGACTTATGTCTATTAGATGTTGTTTTTAACCTCTCTCTAATGATCTTCACCTTTTCCTTTGTATCCTTTATTAGGTCTAGTCCCATAAGCTTGGTTTCACTAAGCTCATTGTAGCATAAAAGAGTTTTGCACTTCCTCTCATACCACACCTCATAAAGAACCATACATAAGCTTGCTTGATGGCTATTGTTATAAGCAAACTCTAACAATGATAGATAGTGATCCCAGCTACCTTTAAACTCAATGGCATAACTCCTCTACACATCTTCTAGGACCTATTAACTAGACATTGTCATAAGCATAATATCATGTACTACTTATTATCAAATCACTCAAGTATCAAAGGATTACCTTAATGACTCTTTCTAACTGTCCATCAGTTTGTGGATGAAATGCCATGCTAAAACTCAAAAGAGTACCTATGGTATTATGAAGGTCCTTCCAAAACCTCAAAGAAAACCTTAGATCTCAATATGAAATAATAAAAGATGGCACTCCATGCAACTTGATAATTTCATTAATATAAAGCTCTACCAAATTTTCTAATGAGTAATCTATCCTCAATGGTATGAAATAAGCAATCTTGGTTAACTGATCCATCATAACCCATACTGAATCACATTTGCTCCTTGTCATCAGCAAACTGATAACAAAATCCATGATGGCTTTATCCCATTTCCATTCTAAAATTGCTATAAGATAAAGCAATCCAGATAGAACATGATGCTCTGCCTTAACTTGCTAACAAGTAAGGCATTTAGTGACGTATTTTGATACATCTCTCTTTATACCTAGCCACTAATAAGAAAGCTTCAAGTCTTAATGCATCTTTATGCTACCTAGATACATCACATAAGGAGTATTATGAGTTGCAAAATCTACTTCTTTAACCCTTCCTACTCTTGTACATAGAATTTGTCATGGTAGTATAAGTAGCCATCACTCTTGATCTCATATTCAGTAGGCTTCCCCTCTTGGATAGCACTAATCACACTCATCGATCTCTTATCATCTTTTTAGCAATCCTTGACTTGCTATAGCAAACTAGGCTTAACTTGCATTTTAGCTAACAAGGCATCATCACCGTTAAATTATAATTTGACATTCATAACTCTCAAAGCTGACATGAATTTCCCACTAAGCGTTTCCACCATAACATTAGCCTTTTCTAGGATGATAATTAATCAAGCAGCCATAATCCTTTATTAACTTCATCTGTCTCCTTTGTCTCAAGTTTAGTTCCTTCTATGTAAGAAGATACTTTAGACTCTTATGGCCAGTATAAACATAACTCTTCTCTTTATAGAGATAGTGTCTCTAGATCTTTAGAGCAAACATAATAGCTATAAGCTTTCAATCATAAGTGGGGTAGTTCCTCTATGTGACTTGAACTATCTCGAAGCATAAGCAATAACCTTGCCAACTTGTATTGGAACACAACCTAACCGATTATGAGATGCATCACTATATAAGGTGAAGTCCTTCCAAGAAACTGGCTGAACAAGAATCAAAGTCTCTTCAATCAACATCATCTTGAGCTTATCAAAACTTTCTTAGCATCTATCATCCTAGACAAATTTAAAATCCTTTCTCAATAAATGAATCATAGGGGTTATTATCAAGGTAAATCCTTTGACAAACTATCTGTAATAGCTAGCCAACTTGAGGAAACTCCTAATCCCTATTATATTCCTAAGTGGATTCCACTTTATCACTACCTTAATCTTACTGGAATCAACACAAATCCCCTTTACATATGCTATTTTTCTAAGAAAAAACACTTTACTATGCCAAAACTCACACTCACTAAGCTTAGTATACAGCTTCTCATCTCTCAAAAATCTAAAGCACTATTCTCATATGTTGTTTATGCTTTTCCTTGTTCTTTGAGTAAACTAAAATGTCATTAATAAAGGCTATAATGAACTAATCAAGATAAGGTCTAGAAACTCTATTCATTTAAGTCTATAAAAGTCATAAGAGTATTGTTAATCCCAAATGACATTAATAAAAACTCGTAGTTGCCATATCTCATTATTAAAATAGTTTTTACCACATCTAATTCTTTCACTCTCAACCAGTAGTACCCAGATCTCAAATCTATCTTCAAAAACACTCCAGCTCTTTTAAGCTAATCAAACTAGTCATCTATCCATGGTAAAGGATACTTGTTCTTAATGGTCACTTTATTCAATTGTTAGTAATCCATATATAACTGAAGTGGACCATCCTTCTTCTTAACAAACAAAATCGATTTTCCCTATGGTGAAACACTCGATCTTATGAAGCCTTTGTCTAGCAACACTTGCAACTATATCTTTAACTCTTTTAACTCAATTGGTGCCACCAATGTGTGGCTATTGATATCAAAGTAGTGCTAAGTAAAACTTTAATGCTGAACTCAAGTTCCCTTTCTAGAGGCAAACCTGATAACTCTTTTAGAAAAACATCAGCATATTTTGACACTACTGGTATGCTACTAACATATGGCTCTCATATCTTAATATCATACACATAGGTAAGATATGCTTGACATCCTTTTCTCAATATCTACCTAACTATAATAGCAGAAATTACATTAGGCAAAAAGTTTGTCCTCTCTCCCACAACTGTGATTTCTACCCCATTATTCACTCGAAGAGCAAATCTCTTCTGCTTGTAATCTAAAATTGCTTGATACTTGGACAACTAGTCTATGCCTAATATCAAGTCAAACTCCTTAAAAGATAGTTCTATCAAATCAACTATAAATTGGTGGTTTTATACCCTCAAAGGACACTATTTATAACTTTATCAACTAGCGCATGCTAGCCTATAGGGTTACTAACCATGATCTTTAGGCCAAGTGGTTCTAAAATTAAACATCAGTCTCATGCCTATGGTGTGAAAAAATAAGAATGTGTAGACCTTAGATCAATCAAAGCCAAAATTGGTGAATTAAAGAGAAGAAAAGTACTAATAATGACGTATGGCTTATCAACCTCCTCTTTTGCTCTAAAAGCATACTATCGAGCAGGATCTCTGGGCTTTAATCTATCCCTCTGAGCTCCTTCTATTTTCCATTCTCAATCCCTTAACTCTCCTTTAGTAGCTATAGATATAGATCTTTATCTAGCACTAGGTCCTTTCAAACAATCTCTACAAAAATGATTTAGTGAACCACACTTATAATAGACACCTATCTTATTCCTTTAACACTCCCTCTTGTGTCACTTATGGCAAGTCAGACATTAAGGTATTTAGCCTCTTTTAGTTGTAGACCCTAGTGTATTGGCAGCCTGTAATTACTACTATCCAGTCTTACTTTTATTTCCCTATACTGACTCTTGGGTTTGGCCTTGTCTCTAAGTCTATTGTAAAGCCCCAAACTGATAGCCCTTGAACTTTTTGCCTAGCTATGGAGCTACACTATATGTTCAATGTCTCAAAGATTTCTTTTTCTAATAAAACTCCTTTTTCTCCTTCTGTGCTCCCACTATAGAATGACATATTAATACTACCTGAGAGAAATCCCTGATTTTCTTAGGGACCACTTAGGACTTTATGTTTACATGAAAGCCTTTCTCAAATTGCTTGCACATGTCAGCTTTAGTTGTTATGGTCTCTTTAGCTTATCTACTAAGCATGGTGAACTCCTTCTCATACTTCCTAATGGCCTTTTATTCTCATTTGAGGTCCATAAATTATTGTCTTCTATCATTTAGATAATCTTCTATGATATGCTTCTTATGGAATTCTGACACAAAGAAATCCCATATAATCTCCTCCTCAGTCTTATACTCGATTAAATTTTTCCACCATTTGGATGCATCTTCTTTTAGAAGTGATATGGCACATTTCACTTTCCCCTCTAGGGTACACCTCATCTGCTTTATTATCTTTTTTATATGGTCTAGCCAGTATTCTACTTTTCCAAGTTCTACTACACCTTTTCCCTTGAAATCCTTAGCTCCCATCGTCTTAACTCTCTCTAAATAAGTCTTTTAAATAGCTAAGGAAGTTATGGTTGCTATGTTGGTGGTGGAGTAGTAGCTATAACCTATCTCAATAGGTGTAACATCTCTTATAGAAATACTAGTAGAGCTTATCTTACAAATGGTGCATACCCTATAACACTTGTAATGACCTTGTCACCCACTTGCAGATATTGTCCGCTTTAGGCTAGTGCCCCTCACGGTTTTGTTCTTGGGCAAAGGGATAGACTTCTTAAGTGGTCACCCATCTTGGTACTACTCTAGTCCAAATATGTTTAACTTCAGAGTTCCTATAAAATCCGAACCACCCCTTTACCCAAAATGCGTATACAAGGGATACTACCATATTCCCTCTATTCTGATATGGGATAGGTTTCTTGTCCGCCTAAGTGTGGTCCTCCCCACCTTAAGACACAGCGCCCTCACTATTATACTTATACTAGGGAGGGTCAGGCTCTGATACTAACTACAATGACCCTTGTCACCCACTTGCGGATATTGTGTGCTTTGGGCCACTACCCCTCACGGTTTTGTTCTTGGGCAAAGGGTCAGACTTCCTAAGTGGTCACCTATCTTGGTACTGCTCTGGTCCAAACACATTTAACTTTTGAGTTCCTATGGAATTTGAACCACCCCTTTACCCAAAATGCGTCTGCAAGGGATATTACCATATTCCCTCTATTTCGATATGGTATAGGTTTCTTATCTGCCAGCCTGACCCTCCCCAGTACAAGTATGACAGTGAGGACGCTATGTCCTAAGGTGGGGAGGACCATGCTTAGGCGAACATGAAACCTATCCCATATCGGAATGAAGGGAATATGGTAGTATCCCTTGCAAACGCGTTTTGGGTAAAAAGGTGGTTCGGATTCCATGAGAACTCTGAAGTTAAATGTGTTTGGACTAGAGCAGTACCAAGATGGGTGACCACTTGGGAAGTCCGTCCCTTTGCCCAAGAACAAAACCATGAGGGGCAGTGGTCCAAAGCGGACAAAATCTGTAAGCAGGTGACAAGGGTCATTACAACACTACTCAAAGTAGATGCAACTCTAGTAGCCTCTAGTGTTATGGTCATCAGAGTATGACTCTTGACTTCTTCCTTGCTATGTTTTGCCAGAGCACTCATCTCATCTATAAGAGAGATTAATATAGAGTAGCTGAATTAATTTAAGAAGATTTTATTAGCATAGTTGGGGAAAATTGCTCAATTAATTTAGTTCTTTAAAACTTAAAGAAATTGATCATACTGATTAAATAATTTCTTTTCAAATGAAATTGAGATGGGATTTTTGGATAATTAAGTAGAAGGGTTTATTAAAATAATACGAGGAGAAAGATTAACTTAAAGTAATTAATTTCAAACAATAATACAAAATTTATGTAAAATGGAATGGTAGTTTAATTAAGGTATCTGAGGTCCCTGAGATGAGTTAATTAATGGAATAAAAAAAAGAAGAAGAAGCCAATTTAAGGTGCCAGCTAGGTTGATGGAAGTTTCGAGAAACATCAAGAGTAAATAAGAAAGTATTAGTTTACAAGAATAGAAGCAAAAATAAGACAAATGAAAAAAAGGAATAGAAAGAGATTGATATAGCATAACAATAGGAATAGCCAAAAAAGACAAATATTCAGGAGCAAATGAAGAAAACGAATTATAGGAAGAGCAACGAAAGTTGAGATACTACTCTAAATAGGTCGAATAGCTGGTCGAGATTCAAAATCCAGCTTCATTGCTATAATTAGGAGCTTGACATTCATATATTATTTTCTACTTCAAAGAATAAATAAAAAAGGGAGTAATAATGGTGCAATGATTATTGTAGAATTTTTAGTATTTAGCTACTATTATTAAGGCTGATTGAGAATAAAAGAAAGGCTTGTAGTGATTGTGATGCTGCAAAGGCCACTGATTAAGTCTACTAGAATGGTAAGCACTGCAAAGTGCAAACATGGTAGCCTCCTATGGAAAATAGGGAAGGGGAAATTCTGAATTCTAGGTGATTCAGAGGTAACTATGGATAAGAAAAGTGAAGGATTAAAGTAGAGGCTGAGTAGCTTTACTATTGTGCGTGATGGTGCGACTGCTAGTGCAAAATGGGACCGTTATTGTAACTATTTTTACACAGACAGTGGGTAATTATAGCAATTGCTATAAAGGTAGCTATTGCAATCATAAGGCTAAATAGCAAGTAGGGCGATGATGCCCACGCATTGCCATGTTACAAATAGCAAGCATATGTCACCTCTATTACTGTAATTCAGTAATAGTTGAAATAGCAGTAGAATGAAGTTAGGTAACTTGTAGATATAACTTTAAAGGCTACTATCATTCATATTTCTATAGACAATTCTAACAGCCATAAGGGTAATGCAAAAATAAAGCAAAAATAGCATAATGATGCAATTGTTGTGACCATGGGAAGCGAACAACAGTTACTGTTATGTGCATAATGGTTGTAGGAGGAGGAATAGCAAGATTCTGCTTCAACAATAGCCTTTAAGGGTAACAGTAGACTCTATTATGTGTAAAACTATAAAAGAATATAGTAATAATAGTAATAGATAAAGAAAAAGGGGAAAGATATCAGTAGAAGTTACTGTAATTATTGTCCACTGATAAATTCAACAATAGAAATCAAAATTCAAATAAAAATGATCTCTGTAAATTCCTTTAAATTATAGTAATTATAGATGTGAGAATCTTATAGTGGGAAATTTGTTTTGTAGAAACGAAAGGCATAAAGGTAGCAAATTCGAAATAAGAATAAGGATGAAGTGAAAGGATAGGGCAAGGCATGATCGGGTTGAGATGGTAGGAGTATATACTCCTTTATCTCCTAATCTCCCTAGTTAGACATATTTTTTAAGCTAATTAATTTTAATTAATCTTAATAAAATGTGTCCTTGCATTGTAAATTGTGATTTATTAACTGGTTATCTTATAAGTACTTACAATATATCACTAAGTATATTTTCATACATGAGTAGTAGGTCATGCCATATTGCAAACAAAATGATAAGCTAGCTATATAAATATCTAAAGCTAATGTAGTGATAGGCATAGCATATTGGATATTGTGATTAGCACAAAAGATTATTAAAGGCTATCAAAGAATAAATAGAAGTAGGATAGAGGGAAAGAGGAGTAAAGTATAAGATGTAATTGAGAATCTAGTGATATATAAGAATGATTCTAATTTTATGAACTAAGAGATTTTTCTTAATAAATGACCCTTATGTCAAGAGCTAGCTAGTTTCCAGTACCTTCCTAAACATATTTCATGAATTCAAGTGGCTTATGTGTCCAGTATTATAAATTGTATCACAGCTACACTTAAACAGTTTTGTATAAGGAGAATATTGATAACAATTATACTTAGACCACCCAACATACCAACTATACATTAGTTGCAGTACAAACTTGTTGTGTATAACATCTTAAATACCCGAGCTAAGATAGATGCATAATCTTGCAAGTTAATAACAATTAGACAAGGATGAGTAAGGCATATTCTAAAATGTACAAACTTAATGAGTAAGGCATATTCTAAAATGTACAAACTTAAAGTACATTATGATATAAAGATATGTATCTAATAGATAAAAGTGGGAAGTTCCTTTAATTGTTTATAATAAAGGAGTCCTAGTAGATATGATACAAATGTAATATTTATTACATGTGTATTTGAGAATAATCACTATAAATAATAGCTCATATTTAGCTTTACAAATACACGCTTCAAACAATAAAGTAGAATTCTTAGATTTTAGCCCTTACATATGAGTGAATTACCATTTTGAAGGGATAAATTAAATAGTTTACTAGTGATAGTAATGACCATGATTTATAGAACTAGCATGTGTGTTACACCATGATTTATAGAACCAGCATATATATTGCATTATTATTCATAGAACCAGTATGTAGGTTGCCTTATGCTTTACAAAATTAGCATGTATGTTACAACCTAATTTGTAGAAATAACATATAGTATTATGATTTCTCACATAACCATTTATAGCAGTTTAAATCTCTCAGTTAATCTAATTTATATACACATTAAAGAACCAGCTTCAACTACTTAAAAGTAGTTAGAAACTAGTTAAAAAAACCATAAAAGCAGGAACAAAAAAATAACATTGTAAATGGTGAAACCATTTCAGTAAAGAATAATAGTTCTCAAAATATATCAGTGCCATTAGTTATAGAGTTAGTATTGAATTATACTACAACAAATCAATCAAATTGTAATACTTATAATATAATAATGTAAAATTTAAGATCAAAAGCCTAGGGTAAACTCTTTAGAATTCAAGTTAGGGTAGCTTTGGCATGCCAGAGAGCGATAGTATATAGATCTGCAATAGTTTAAAGCTTGGCATCAGTGTCGTATGAACTATTTATAGTGACAGTGGGCAAGGCCATAGTTATTTATCAGCTTACAGTGGTGACAGGGTAATGGGAAAACCCACCTTGTCACTTATTTTCAGCTTATAGCTCTATCAGCCCCATTTACCCTATCATAGGGTCATTCTAAGAAAGTGTTACCTATGGCTCTAAATAGTCTCAGTAGACTAAATTCTTAAGGAAAATTAATAAATTTAATTTAAAACATTGATAACTAATACTACTTATAAATTAAATTGTAATAGTAAATACACTAGTATCCAGTCAGTAGATTGAGTAAGTTGTAAGCTAATGTAAATATGGATAGAACATCTCTAGAGTGCATTTTATCTGTATTATACTAGATTTATATGTTCTAGTTTATAGGTTTAGCCAAGTAAGCATGGTCAGCTATTTCACATGTATGACATAGTAAGGAAAACCTATATAACTAATTAACATATGAGACTAAGTAAGATCCACTTGCTAGTTTAAAAATTAGTGTACTTGAAAATACAGTAAGTTGCATTCATAGCATAGCTTTCTCGTTATCTTTTAAATAAAGTAGTTTGGTTTATAATTATGTTACTAGAATATGAGACATGGACATATTAGAGTACCACTAATTGTATTTTCCTTAGCATATTAGTTTTGCCTCGTATAGGTTACAAAGATGTAAAGACATCAAGCAAAACAATAGTTACACCAAAAGCACTAGAAAAAGCATCAAGATCCCAATCGATCAAAATTGGTTGTATATATAGTTCTTTCTTTTATTTAAAGTGTTTAATGTATAGAATGGCATGCACAAACTATATTAAATTAGGGTTGTCTATATATGTAATGTAATTTGAGGCAAGTGTAATTAGAGTGCTTTGAATGTGTTAGTTTGTAGATTCGATGTATCATGAAAGTCATGGGAACTGAGATACATAGAGTTGTATAAGTTTTAATTAGGATAGTTGCTTGACATCAGGTTGACATATGTGTGATAGCCAAACATGAT
>CANXYI011866106.1:0-11792 GCA_948208565.1 Hura crepitans
CACATAATCATCATACACCATGCACATATCATGACATGCATTCAACCACATACATTCCACATGCTTTCATCACTCAAATGGCATACATATCATTATTATATCATCATTCAAACATAATGGTGTGATTATTTCTCACATACATGCACACAATCATACTTCCATACAAATGTTCATGCACACATACATACATACATACATACATACACACCATGGCATGCATCCATTACATTAAATTCACATACTTAGGGTAGTGTAGATGCCACCACCTTTTGGCCTATAATAATAACTAGAGATAGGCTTTTAATCAATGGCACTAACCCTTTAGGAAGATTGTCCACACAAACATATCCTAATAAGGTCTGCACGGACCTAGTTCAACAAAACTGATGTAATCCACATGGACACCTAGCCCAAGCCCTTAGACTAGCAGGATAGTAGACCATAATAGTATATACAGACTAAGCATTTATAGTCCACACAGACTAAACGACGAAACCCATACTAAATTCTTAGACGTAAAGTTATTCTCTAATGGCTATAAATAATCCTCGGGATGTGTGAATAGGGGGGATTTTTTTTGGGAAAAAGCTTTCTAAAAAGAACCATTGTTCTTAAAGGTATTTTTGAGAAAAACAACCATTTTGAGAGTTTAGGTGTGAACTTCGAAAAGGATTCGCTCTACTAGTCCTTTAGCCTTTTAGTCAAAAATATTTTCTTTCTAAACTCCAACCCTAGTGCCGTTATTCAAAAGCTTAATTATAAGGTAAGATATGAGGCCTTCTCTTATTCATTTACCATGAACATAGGCCCATGATCTCTTATGATTGGCTACTAATAAGGTGATCCTCAATGATCCCCTTGTAGGCTATAGGAGTAGGCTCGCTTTGTAAGTCACTTTTATTACATAAAGAACATAATTTAACATGTTATATTTGTCCTGCTCTTGAATAAACACATCGTAAATATGCATGAAGTTCGGGCCCATTTTCAAGTATGATTTTGATCATCATCTTCTCTAACCTTGTTCATCATTTGTTATACATGTAAACATGAATGTTAATTATAAAGTGATGCTTAGTGTTAGAGGATGGCATGATGTTTGTATAGACTCCCTCTCGTGACGAATGTAGTCCACATAGACATATCTCTCTATTTGACTATTATTGTTTGTTGCCCATACGGACTCCCTCTCATGAGGAACGTAGTCCGTATGGACTTTATATTGTGGCTCTAAACATTGTATTTACATTTATTCATGAACAAATGTATATAGCATTTTTCGCATATGTAAGGGTTATTATTTGTGGTCTATATGGACCATTGATTGTTGTTTCTGACCTTCTTCTTTGAGTTGTATGCAAGTGACCCTTCTCATCGAAGTAAAGGCCTGGTTAGACATATAATCCTTACAAGCAAAAGTCTGCACAAACCCTAGCTAGAGCTTCTTGAAGTCTATACGGACTTAATGCCATATAGATGGGACCAGTTTGAGCACTTTGGATTGTTCCTATGGGTTTGTACTATTTCTATTTCCTTGTTTATTTTGGGTTGTAATAGCTAGTTAATAACTTGTTTTACATGCTAAAGCTTAATTCTCATAAGATGGTTTTCTACCTAATTAATTGGCATTTCTATAATAAAATGGATTTGAGTTTTCTTAATTAAAAGTCACAATAACAAAAATGTATTTTTAATAAAGGCCAATCTCTTTGAAATGAGAGTTAGGCGATTACAGCCAATTCCTATGGAATTACGGGTAATTGTTAGGCCACACTACAATTAACCAATAGTTTAATTTCTAGAAGCATAAATATATATTACTTTCTTATTGTAACTCTTTAATTTTGCAATTTATTTTTCTACATGTGAAGGTGATATGGATGCTTGAAATGTAAATGCATGATTGTTTGATACAAGACTGATAAAATTTACTATATAAATGGACAACATATTATAAGGGCATAAATAAGATCTAAGATTCCGAAACTTTCTAGTATAGAAGATTAGAGGTCCTGGTGTAGAGGCCAGGTGGCGACTCTATTAACCACTCTCATCCCTAATAAAAATATCATAATCTCTACATGTTCCACCCTTTTCCACCCTTCTAATACCTTGAATCCCTTGGTTCTTCCACAATTCTCCTTGAACCTACATCTGTAACCCTAGAACTTAGAAAATTCATATAAAATCCTATAAAGCTTCAAATTAAAATCTACAAACATTATTTTGCTTAGAATAACTAAAATTACTCAAAACAAAAATAAAAAACTAAGAAAATATCACTTACACTCTAAATGGTCACTATTCACTCCATACACATTTCTCCAATTTGAGGCCTTTTCCTTGAATTTTAAGACTAGGAATATGTTCTAGAGGTCATCGAGGTTTGATTCCATATAAGATATGTGCGGTTTAGTGGAGATTTAGGGTTGGAAAGATGCAAAAATTGTGGAGGGTTAGCTTACAAATGGAGTTGGCTTTTTGCTTGGAGGGAGGTTGAAGATGGTGTAACCCTTGCACATGTGGCCCTCCCACATTTGTGGGGGTTTATATATGTAGTGATGGGTTGGTTAGATCGCGACACATGACGATCTAGCAGTCCACAAAATTCAATTTTCTTCTTAAACTTTGAAAATTTTTTAATAACTTTCGTAGACTTCTAAAAATAATCGCTTTTGTTCTAAAAATTCTCGATTATGCCCATTTAGGGCCTCGTAACATTTCATGTCCAAACTCCAATGGCAATTGGATTTACTATTCACTCATAAAAATAAGAAATTTTGAAAAATTATCAAATGACATTAGAAAATTAAAATTCCTTCACTAACATGTAAATTGGAATTTTTGCCCTTCAAGGTATGCTATTTTCAGGTCTGTCCGAACACACCCCGAGTCATTCCCAGCAAAAGTTCATCTAAGGCCATTATTCACTAGTTTACTGCCTAAAATGAATTATTGATTCTACTAAATTTTTAAATTATCTCATTTGACTTATTTTATGACTCATCAAAATTTTATGACTAGTACACACCTTCCCTGGCCTTACAAAGGTGTCCCAGCTTCTCAAGAATACTATTCAAGCCCCGAAGGTACTATTCATGAAATCTCAATTTATGGGTGTTACATTATTCATGGATTATAGACTTTAGAGCAAATAGGCATATTTATCAAACTTTGACCATTATAATGCTACGATCACAATAAATTTTTTTGTAATTAAAATATACACAAACTATTATTTACTTACACAAAATGTAACATTTATTGGCAAATATAAGTTTAACACCGGGAGTTGACATGTGGAAGGACACGGAGGCAAAAGAATATTCTAGAAGCAGCACGTGAGTCTAAAACATCATTAGTCCACAAAGAATAAGCACTACATCAGTATATACCACGTATCTCCAAACCACCCAAGTAACCTAATCAACAGTTGATTTATATTGACATGGCACTTATTTTTTATAGACTAATGATATGTCAAATTCACGTATCGCTTCTAGAATGTTTCTTTACCTATATGTCTTTCTATGTGTGAACTCTTATTTTTCTGTAAATTTTATTTTCTGTATAAATAAACAGTATTTTATGTATATTTTAATTATAAAAAATTTTATTGTGACCACAGCATTATAAAAGCCAAATTTTGATGACCATCTCTGTAATTCACTCTCAATAGCATAGTGTTCTTTTACCCTGTGCTAACAGGTTCTATTAATTGTACTTCTAATATCAAACTATCCAAAAGAAAACCCATCTTGTAGTCCGCAATGTATCAGGACTACCTTATCTCTAGAAAAGATTTTTTTATTTTACTAAATTCTAGGAATTTCACGGTATTGAAGAAAAATCATTTGTTATCAAATATAATGTTAAATGAATGAGGAATCTCAAAACGGTGGAGAAGATATTTATAACCTGATGTACTTTTTGTTCTTCGGCAAATGCACTGATTCTTGGCATCAAAATTCTCTCTAAGTACACATGGTAAATTTTGATAAATTTCTATTCTAGGAAAAAGTAAGGTATTGTTAATCCATACGAGTAATAGTAAGGATTGTTCCCATAGGGGTCGATGTTTTAACTTCGTGTAACAAATGCGGACTAGTGGAGGACTCATCCCATGCTCTTTTTCATTGCTCTAAAGCACAAATTGCTGGTCATCATGGGATATTAATTTTGTTTCCAAGGTCAGATGGTGCATGAGTTATTTTCTTCGGCTCTAAACTCATTTAATGGTGAAATGCTGGAACAATTCGTAACCGTTGCATGGAAAATCTGGTCCTCTAAGAACAATCTGGTTTGGAACAATAAAGATAATCCTCCTTCTCTGATTGTTTCAGTTGCTCTTAATTATCTTCGAAGTTGGCAATCTGCTATGGCTACTCGTCGGGTTAACAGTTCTCTAAACGTTACTAGAAATAGTGGTGATCCGAAGTGGCATAGACCAGTCCCCAGAAGCTGGAAGTGCAACCTGGATGCAGCTTTCTCTGCTAAAAAAAAAAAAAAAAAGAAAATCTAGCTACCTTTGGAGCAATTGTTCGTGATTCAAATGGCGATTTTCTTACATCAATTTCACGTCCTCTCTCTGGTTGTGGAAATGCTCGCTCGCCGGAGTTGCTTGCATTATGATTTTGTCTTATGTGGGTTCGAGAGAATTGCAATGGCCCGAGCGTTATTGAATCTGATGCTCTAGCCATGATTCATGCAGTTAATAATGCCGATTCTGATTTTTCTAATTTCGATGTTGTGGCAACTGATTGTAGGAACTTGTTATGTTGAGTTTGGAGGCAAGCAAATGGTGTTGCTCATGCGTTAGCAAAAGATGCAAACCATATTCTAGTTTGGGACTTTGCTTCCCATTTTATTGTAAATTCCTTCCTTTTTTTTTTTTTGATAGTCTTTCTTGATCTTAATTATTTTTTGATCGAGTTTTTATGGTTGTAATGACCAAAAGCGGTTAGCGGTGACTATTGAATAAGTTTCTTCGGCTTGAGTTGGATTAAAAGCACGGAATGTATTGGCACCATCACCATCTTCAAATAAAATATTTTTCACGAATAGGGTGGGTGCACGTGATTATTTCTCAATTTGCAACTCGCCACCTATCTGCCTTCATTATCAGAAGGCAACACATGTCTTGTAGTGTTTAAAGCTCCAGCAACTCAAATAGAAGCAACAAAAAAGGTCCAACATGGAGTTCAGTACCAAAAATAGCTGCAGCATTCCCTTAAGTGACATGTGTCCCGTTGCTTCTCTTGCCTAATGCTAAATGAAAGGCTAATGAAATTGTTTCACTGTTCATAGGCCATTCAACTTTATTGTATATATATATATATATATATATATATATAGGCATGTTTGACGTTCATTGTCGTTTACCGTTTTTATGATTTTCCTGCATTACTTGCCTTCAATTTGCATGCTTGATTTCTAAGCAAAATAATAAAAATATATCTTCCCTTTAATGAAAAAAAGAAATAACTTTATTTTTTTAGTTTTCATATCAATATTTAAAAAGAGTAAAATAATAAGGCATGGGATTATTTTTATTTAATAGATTTGAAAAATGTTAAATAGTTTTTTTATTTTCTACCTTAAAATATATATTTTTTAATTTTCATTTATTGACAAGTGTTATATAAAAAATTAAGAAAGTAACAGAAAAAATAGATAACACTTTCGATTTTCAAGAAATGCTAAATAAGATATAAATGAGATCATATGGTAATTAGTCAAAATGTGGTGTCAATAGGGATGGCAATGGTAGGATAGTTATGAAAAATACCTTACCTAAATTCAATTAAATTTTTATATATTCCAATCCATTCTGAACTCGATTAAAACACTATCTATATCTATTTTAAATTCATTTACTATTACTCAAATAATAATCAAATTTATTTAAATATTCGATTAATATAAAAAATTAATTAAATTATTAAAATATTTAAAATTATCAATAAATAATAACAAATTCATTATATTACATAATAAATAAATAGATACTCGACTCTAATAAAATATAATGAATTAAAAATTAAATTTATATGTAACATACAAATATAAATATTTTTAATTAATTAATAAATAATTTTATAAATAGATACGAATAGCAGGTAATTAAAAGTATAAATTTGATTTTAATATAAATAATAAAATCAATAATTAAACACATTTATAAAATCATCCAAATTAGATTAAAAAGCGGATCGAATACTCAAAATATCCGACCTTTGTCGTCCCTAGGTGACAATGACAATTTAAATTGGTAGCAAACGTTAGTAACGACATTAAAATGGATTTGTGAAAAAAAAAAGTAACATAAATTATCAAATAATTAGCAACGGTGTAAAATAAAAAAAAATAAACAGAATGGAATTTTAAGAAATTACTATATGTCCAAAATAAATTTTGATAATGTTCTATCATGCCAGTAATGTTCATATGATAACCATGTGATATAACAAAGTATAAACATGTCAAACATAGTAGTTACACCATACATAAGATATTATTGAAATAGTGTTGAATATTAGTCCGTGCAGATGTCCATTTGTACACATTAATTTATTTAGTCCGTGCAGATGTGAGTATGCGTCAAGATAGGTTCGTGCAATTAGGATCAAAATTACAAGATAATCACAACATGCCAAGAGTCAATTGCACAATAAACAAATACGGAACAATGACCTATTCCTATGATCAATGTGGGGATTTCGTAGAATCGCCTCACTTATGATCAATCATGGGAGATCATGGGTCCACATAGAGAAACATAAATGCCTAATGTATGTATAGTAGGAGGCCTCATATCTTACCTTAACACAGGAATGTAGGATTTTAAAAAAAATGGAATTTTAGTATGGGCTGAAGTATAGTAGTGCGAATCCTGCATTGGAATCCTATCCTAGGCTCTCAGATAGTAAGGTTTTGGCTTTTCAAATTACCTCCCTCTCTCCCATACCTAAGAGGTGTATCTATAGGTTTAAAGGAAGGCTTTCCCATCCAGAAAGAGTTAGAATCCTTCGAGGATTAGGAAACACAGTCTAAATAGGAAGCTTCTACTTCTGGAAGCTTTTTGTCGGCAAGTCCATATAGACTCGGACTATTTAGTCCGTGCGGACCTAAGTCGTAAGTTCTCCTACCAGTCTATAGGCTTTGGGCCAAGTTTGAGTTAGTTTGTACGGACATGAACTTTGGTTTGTCTGGGTGGACCATAAGCTTTAGGCTTGATAGAGTCTAAGTGAGTGAGGCAGACCTTGTGGCATTATGTCCAGGCGGACCTGTGTCATGTTAGTCCGTGCAGACTAGGTTACCAAGTGACTTGTATTATTACTTTAAAGCCTATCTCTAGTTATCATCATAGGCCTTAAAAGGTAAGACATCTAAAGTTGTCCCCACTTTAGTGTGTGCTATGAAAATGCATAAATTGAAACAGTACATAACAAAGTACCTTAGTTAGAGATACTTACCTTGCCACAAGGCTACATTAAATGCGAATGCCTACCTTAGGTAAGTGAAATTTAATTGGAGTGGATTTGGTTATTAGGTTGAACCTAAGAGAGTTGTGGATTAGCCTATTAGGCTTAACCAAAGTATGTTGTGGGTTGTCTTACTAGGCTAAATCCGAATGTATTATGGATTGGCTTGCTAGGCTGAATCTGAATGTGTTAGATTAGGCATTAAGCTGAATTTAAATGTGTTAGATTAGGCATTGAGCTAAAATCGAATGTATTAGATTGGGCATTAAGTTAAATTCGAATGCATTAGATTAGGCATTGAGCTGAATCCAAATGTGTTAGATTGGGCATTGAGTTGAATTCGAATGTGTTAGATTGGGCATTAAGATGAATCCTATGAAAGAGACAAAAAAGTCAATATTTATTCAATATAATAAATTGGTGATAGCGCACCTAGCTTCCATCAATTATTGATGAAATTCGAAGCTATTTTTATAGGATTGGCTGAATTGGCATGAAGCTAAATTCAAAAAGATAAGGTTGTCATATTATAGTTGTTGGATTAATGTGTAGTTGAATCCTAAAGAAGAAGATAGGTCTTTAGGTTAACCTGTAGTTGAATCCCAAGAAAAAAAAAAGATCGGTTTAAACCCTAAAAGCTGAAAATAGTTGTTAGAAGTTGATCTTACGACATTGAATTAACATGTAGCTGAATTCAATATAAATGCCGAATTAACTTAACCAAATGTTAAGTTAAATTAGAGTTAAATGTTGAATCAACTTAAAGTTGAAGAAAGTGTTACGAATTAGTGTGTATCTGAGTTCATTAGACAAATGAGGATATTGAGTTATTGTTGTTGCTTAACACCTTTACTTTTTAATGGAAGGGAGGTGGAGGTTTAAAACAAGTAAACCCCACTTTTTCAAGATTGTTCTTCAAGATTACTCCAAGGATTAACTCAAAGTTATCCATGAAGTTAGGGATGCTAAGGAAGAGGATTTTGAAACCTCCAATAGAAGGAAGAAGCTATGGCATGCTCTTCCTTTTAAAGGAATTGGATTGATGCCACCACTTCTTTAAAATAATTATGCTGGCATTTGTGTATAAACAACATTGAGTTTGGATGCTAAGTTGAGATTTCACAAATTCGATGATTTTTAAAACAAGATTCGCTAGGAACTAATCTTTTGTTAATTAAAGATAGTTTATTGACTCAGACAGATTCCACTCCATCGAGTAATGATATGGCAAAATAACATCTCATCTAAGTTGAATGGAGATGTTGTGTTGGAAATAATTAAATGTCTCTAGGAAGATTTGAAAATAAAGGCTGAATCTATTAGTTTGAAAATAAACTAAGCATATTGACCACTTTTGACCTATTTTGTTTTTTTATCTTAAATAACATAGTTTTAACTTTGAAAACATTTTCTAAATGGTAAGGAAAATGTTTATAAAAGTAAAAGCATGTGAAATTTGGCCAAAATCAAGGTTAGAAACAGAAAATAAATTAAGTTAATTCTTTTAAGCCTAGTCGAAAATGGAAACCTTAATGTAATGATTGATTAAACTTGTTTTATTGATTAAAAAACTGAATAAAAAAATTTATTAGCCCATTAATTATTAGTAATGGTGAGCATTGGCTCAAAATCGGTTTATTTTATTGGAAAAATGATTTTTAAGGCCACTAACAAAAAATGAACTATATAGTTTTTTAATAAACTAATTCTTTTATATTCTCACATTTAGGTGTAAATTTTGTCTAATTTCAAGTTTCATTCTTCTTCTGACATTAATTTGATGGTTTTTGCAATCTTTTAGGGTTATGTTTTCACACACCTCAAGCAAATAAAGGTTGTACAGATATGAGGTACATGAGTCAGCATAGGTCTATACGGATGTTATGTAATTCCATGGGTAGTACATGCAAACTAAAAATAGGCATTATAAGTAAACTGCCAAGTTGGTCTATGCAAACATGATCAAGGGTCCTCAGATATAATCCATCCAAATAAAAATTGATTGTAGGATGGTTTAGGACATTAGTCCATGGGCACTTGTCATAATAGAAGAAAAATTGTCGACCTTCTCTTCTCTTTTTCACTTTCCTCACTTTGTGTTTCCAATTTTCTTTCTATACTCTTAGCACTAATAACTTCCTCTTAAGATTTTGAGTTGTTGCCCTCCTCCTCTAGCATTAATGTGACTACCGACGAGATTTCGATGATGTTGTTACTACCACTGAAGCCTATTCCTTCATCTCCTTTGCCTCTTCTGTAGGTAGAGGACATCACAATGCCTATTTCAGAGGGTTTTGTGCCCTTATTGACAATTAACCGACCCTAAAACACAACTCCGATGAATGAAATTCCGTTGGTGTTTCAACACCAATTTTGGTTGACTTGATGGGCCACACGTGCATTAAACATACCCCTAAGTTCCTTTCTTCCTTCTTTCAGCTCCCTTATGATTTCTTTTGGCTCTTCTTGCTTTGTTTTCTTTGCTGTGTGTGCTGTCTGGTTTAACAAGTCCATACGTACCTAGTTTGCCTAGGGCAAACTTGGTCTGTGCAGACCTTCCTTTTTGTTCCTTTTTCCAGAATCCTTAGGATAAGGTGTTTGAAACTTTCTGCATGAAATAGAATAGATGGTCCATGCGGACTCAATGTATTTGCTTAGAGTCCATGAGAACTCTGGCTTTGTGTGTTTGCGGGCTCTGTGTAGACCTTTGTGATGATTTTTATATATTATGCATGTTTTACCTTTCTGTGAGTTGTTAGGTTCCCCGACTTATTGTGGTTCATAAAGACTGGGATGATTTTGGTCCATGTGGACTGCTTTAACAAGTTTTGATTTGTTAATGGTCTATGAAGACTTATATAATGCCTTACCTACATGTTGTTTATCTTGCAAACACATCTTAAATATGGGGGCACTTTATTGAGCCCACAATAGTGGTATG
Organism: Hura crepitans; assembly: GCA_948208565.1. Classification (NCBI taxonomy): domain Eukaryota; kingdom Viridiplantae; phylum Streptophyta; class Magnoliopsida; order Malpighiales; family Euphorbiaceae; genus Hura; species Hura crepitans. Next base: position 10,426 of record CANXYI011866106.1, read on the forward strand.
TATCAATGCCTATTTAGGTGAAGGATCAGGTTTGGGTGACTATTTTTCAGGCCTTAATCGACCATCTCATCAGAGAGTGTTTTTGCAGAGACCTCTAAGCATTTAAGGCCTTGTTAGATAGGTGCATAGACACGACACACATCTTTCATATGCCATTTAGAGAGTTGACCATCACTCCTTTTGATTGGGCATTCATCACAGAAGTCCCCTATATTGGTCGAGTTATTGCATTTGATGCTCACTACTACTTCCTTACTCTTCACCTTTAGGAGCTAAGGAGTTTGCTAAAGCCTCAGGATTGCTCAGGTAGCATCTGATGTACTAATTTGTTTAAGTAGTGGGCTAAGCTGCACCTATTGCTTAGCCTAAGGTAGATCAATATGCTCGCTACTTTATTCTATATTTACTAAGGACCACATTGTTTGCTAATGCCAATAGTAATGTGAGCTGGAGCTTTTCACCTGTGCTAGAGTAGATTAAGGGTATCAATTCCTATAACTAGTGTTTCTCCTCACTAAGTTGGATGTATAAGAGCCTTGACATGGTGATTCACACGAGGAAAAGCCATAGGTTCATCCAGATCTTCATCTTAGGTGTCTTGGTGAGTGCTTTTCTATGAGCTTTATTCATTGTTTTTGTGATTTCTTGTTTTCTTTAGATCCGACATTGTTTTTGCATAGGTCTAGGCATATGAGCTTCACTTACTACCACATCCATGTGAGCTAGATATCCCTCATTGATATCCAGTCATGGATATGTGGGTTTAACCCTCTTCAGGACCCTGAAATTCCTCATCGCCAGTATCTGAGCTTACGGGCTCGGGATGATGTAAGTAATCTTATAAAAAATGCACTTGATTAGCTTGATTTATGACTTATGAGTGTTATACGTACCTAATTTTCTTTTTTCAGATTGACTTGGCTTGGTGGGTTTTCCCCATTGAAGAGATGGCATATTTCCTCCACTTTGTGCGAGAGCTGTTCTCTCGACAGATCTTGCTAACTGGCCTAAAGGTCTATTCTTAGTTTCTAAGGGAAAGAATGTTGAGTTGGCACATGTGCCTTAATGGCATTACATTCCTCAAGGTCCTCCTAACACCATGCTATTTAGGAGATACATTGAAAACTTGGACTTTATTTGGGGCATGACTATAGGTGTGCTTAGGGATGCATTAGTGGATGTTGAAGGAGGAGATTACTCTCCTTGGGCATCCATGCACTTGTTGCCTCATGTGCCCCATACCTCAGGATTTGCTCCTCAAGTAAATTGCTAGATCTCTTATTCATTATTTTTGAAGCCAATTTTTGATTGTGTGTTACATTACAACCTACTGCTACCACTTCTGAAGTTAGACCTTCTTCAGTTAA
>CANXYI011866164.1:0-13474 GCA_948208565.1 Hura crepitans
AATAAAATATATCTTATTATACCATTGCGTAAAAATATAAAAATTGGATTTAATGTATATTTGAATTTAATGATTTTAAAAAAGGAATATAATTAAAATTTAAAAATATTAAAACAAATTTTTAAACATTAAAGTTAAAAATAATGCATATAATATAATTTCCTCGTATCCATGGTTAACACATTTAATTTGCCATCCGATCTTAAAGTAATATCGCCTTTAAATTAAATTAAAACCAAATTAAAATGCTAATTTACATATTTTACTGTTTCTCTCTAAGTGGCTAGTCAGCATGGACCAAGTTTATTGTTTGTTTCATATTTCTGCCTCATTTTTCTCGGAGCTCAGCATGGGCCAGACCGGCCCGACCCAGCCCAGCCCATCGTCTCTATCTATTGCCCAATCACCGAGCGTATGAATAGAGAGCACACCGATTCTATCAGACGACGAAACAAATTTCCAAATTATAAACCTACATACACAGTGATAGTCTCCTAATTATATCCCTTATCGCCGGATTTTGCCGGAGTTGAGATCGAACTTGAAGGTTAGCTGCCTCCAGTTTTCCTCTTTGTTCCTTTTAATTTTGTTATTAATATTATTATGTTTCAATTTGTATTTCGTATTTATAGTTTTTTGCGATTCGATTTAGGATCTAGGGTTCTTCCTAGTTTGAATATCTATTGTAGAATCTGTTCTACAGTTCGGCCTTTTTAATGATTTATTTATTTTCAATTTTTCCGTAGGGATATGTGCAACTTGTTTTCTGTTTGTTTTGTTGAATTTGTTATGTCTTTGCGCTCATCGATTCTTTTTGGGGCGGTTTTGGTTTTTCTATTTGCAGATCGGTGCTCCTTCAAACCTGGGCTTCAGTTTGCGCTTGAATTGCTTCAGATTCAATTAGCAATGGCGGCTCTCAAGGACCTTCTTCCTGCTGTTAAGTCATCTACTACTTCCTATTATGATCAGTCCAATGACCCATGGTTTAAACAGCGATTTAGCTCTTCTGAGGCTGAGCAAGCTGCTGCTATCAGCCATAGGCCTGTGCCACCTTACTTGGACCGAAAGGGTTTTGTTCCACGGAAAGTGGAGGATTTTGGGGATGGGGGTGCGTTCCCCGAGATTCATATTGCTCAGTACCCTCTTGGTATGGGTAGAGATAAATCTGCAAAACCTGGGTCGAAGATCCTACCTTTAACTGTTGATGCCCATGGCAATGTGGCATATGATGCAATCGTGAAACAAAATGAGAATGCAAAGAAAATCGTATATTCACAACTTAAGGATATTGTTCCAAAGATTTTGAAGAATGAAGAGGAAGGTGATGAGGATGAGGATGAGGATGAGGAGCTGCAGAAACAGATTGAGGAGACAACGCAGGAAACTAAAGCTGCACTTGAAAAGATTGTGAACGTCAGATTGAGTGCTGCACAGCCAAAGAATGTTCCCAAACAGTCGTCTGATTCAAAATATATTAAGTACAAGCCATCACAGCAATCGGCAGCTTTCAATTCTGGGGCAAAAGAACGAATCATTAGAATGGTGGAGATGCCAGTAGACCCCCTCGAACCACCTAAATTCAAGCACAAGAGGGTTCCTAAGGCATCTGGATCCCCACCTGTGCCAGTCATGCACTCGCCACCTAGGCCTGTGACCGTAAAAGATCAGCAGGATTGGAAAATCCCTCCTTGTATCTCCAATTGGAAAAACCCTAAAGGTTACACAATTCCTCTTGACAAGCGTTTAGCAGCTGATGGAAGAGGTCTTCAGGATGTTCAGATAAATGATAATTTCGCAAAGCTATCTGAGGCTCTTTATGTTGCGGAGCAGAAAGCTAGAGAGGCTGTTGCAATGAGATCAAAGGTTCAAAAGGAGATGCTGATGAAGGAAAAGGAAAGGAAAGAGCAGGAGTTGCGGGCATTAGCTCAAAAAGCACGTTCTGAAAGAACTGGTGCAGCACCTCCAGTGTCTGCTCCAATTCCATCTGATAAGGGTGCAATTGATGATGTTGATATGACAGGGGATTATGAGCGTGTGAGAGAAAGGGATGCCCCCAAAGAGACAAGAGACGAAAGGGAAGAAAGATTGCAACGTGAGAAAATTCGCGAGGAGCGGCGTCGAGAGAGGGAGAGGGAAAGAAGGTTGGAGGCAAAAGATGCTGCAATGGGTAAGAAGAGCAAGATCACGAGAGATAGAGATCGTGACATCAGTGAGAAAGTCGCTCTTGGTATGGCTTCTACTGGAGCTAGCAGAGGAGGAGAAGTTATGTATGATCAGAGGTTGTTCAACCAAGAGAAAGGCATGGATTCTGGATTTGCAACTGACGACCAATATAATGTGTATGAAAAAGGCCTGTTCACAGCCCAGCCTACACTCTCAACGCTCTATAAGCCTAAGAAAGATGCTGACGCTGATATGTATGGAGGTGCGGACGAGCAGTTGGAGAAGATTATGAAGACAGATAGGTTTAAACCTGATAAGGCTTTTGCTGGTACTTCTGAGAAGACTGGGCCGCGGGACAGACCAGTTGAGTTTGAAAAGGATGCAGAAGAAGCTGATCCATTTGGTTTGGATCAGTTCTTGACAGAAGTAAAGAAGGGCAAGAAAGCCATGGACAAAATTGGTTCTGGTGGGACAATGAGAGCTAGTGGTGGATCTTCAACCCGAGATGGATACGAAGGAGGCTCTGGTAGAACTCGCATTGGATTTGAGAGGGGTCGTTAGGTAACTTGATGCTGGCTTTTTCTTAAGTTTGCCCTTCTGTGCTTTATCAGCGTTCTTTGTTGGCTTTATGTGTACCCAGAAGCTTTTTAAAAGTGCAAATCCTTAAATCATAAGTAGTTTCAGGGTTGAAGATGTTTGTACAATGTATTTTTGTTATCTGGAATTTCGTAACGGCTTGATAATCCCTCTTTAAATATATGCATGTTATGACATCTTGTAGACAACATTTCTAAATGTTGCTGGTGGTTCAATTTTAGGTTACACCTGCAAGCATAGTTTATCTGAGCTTTAATTTATATGCTGGTTATTCTCCATTTTCTGTAGAGTCGTGTATATAGAATGAACAGAACTTACAATTTTTGAATATACTCTTATGGACATTAGCTCTAGAGAAATCATACTTCGTTGTTTACATATGTTCTTTCCTTTGTCTTGTGGATTTCAGACTTTGTACTGTATAATTACATAAGTTCAGCATATAGTTTTCTCTAATTTTCTTTTTCTTTTTTACTTTTTTTTTCTTTCTATATATTTTTTTTCAATTCTTGTGTTAACAGCTCATAAATCTGTTAGGTGATCATTGTTGTTAATGAATCTTTTGTGGTAGACCTGATTTTCCACTTTAGGTGTTATTGCCTGCATACTGCAGAACCTATTTGTGGTAGAAGGGGAGGGAGGGACCGTGTTATTTTGGTTCAAGTTTAATTAGTTGCTTCTACCCATGTTTCTGCAGCCTCTGGTTAAATTGCGCAAAGCTTTTGTAATGTTGAGCATTGATGCTAATAGATCACATTAAAATGATTTCTGTTAGGTCTGGGACTAATTTTCTATAGAAAGTCGCTGAAGTTTTAGATGTAAATGTAGATCGCAAGACCATAGTGAAAAATACAATTTCCTCTATGCATTTTACTACTAAATTATGTGAAAAAAAAATGGATTGAATAGAAAAAGAACGGAACGTTGTGTCAATTTTACATTTAACAGCTTTAGTAATCGGTGGCGCTATTCTCATGAGCTCATATATTCATCTTGTCGTACGGTTTAATTGTTACTTGATGAAAGGCAACAATGGATCAGTGTGGAAAAATGAAATAACTTGGTGTGTAGGATTCAATGGATTTGATTGATATGCTTCTTGTTTATTAGAAAAAAAGAACTGAAAGGAAATGAATTGAAGACTTTAGTTCGAACAAAGGGTTTGCTGTATGTATGGTAGCGCGATTTAAATCAAGCAAAGCTTTTTGAATGGTGGAATCATGCCAATTTGAATTATTGGAGGTATACATAGTTATTCATGCGATGTGGGCGGTATGCGAATGCTATAAAAGTTAAATTAAACGGAATTAAATTGTATCAATTTCTACATGAGATTGAAAATATGAAGGAACGCTGCTAGTTATTCATAATTATTTAGGGGATGTGGATGGTGTGCACATGCTATAAAAGTAAATTAAAGGGAATTAAACTGCATCAATTTCTGCATGAGATTGAAAATATGAAGGAATGCTGCACGGTCGGCTTCATATTACATTAGTTAATAAGTCACTGCATATTATGAAATATCATTAGAAATTTTATGTTGGTTTTGTTATATCTTTTGTTCTATGTGATTGTCACTCACTCACTATAATAATTAATATTTGAAATAGGTCGAAAAAATAACTAACAAATGAAAATGGTAATGAAAATGAAGAAGATGACAAAGAGTTACTCATGTTAGATGGTGATAGTATTAGCATCAATACTCTTCAGCCCATATATTTGTCTTTTGTACGGCTTAAGATTGTTATGTGACGAAAAGGAACAACGGATCAGTGTGAAAAAATGAAACAGCTTGGTGTTCAAGATCCAACAAGTTTGATTGATAAGCTTCTTGTTGATTGGAAAAAAAACTAGCAATAAATAAATTGAAAACTTTTAGTTTGTACAAAGGTTTTGCTGTGTGTATAAGCTTTTTGAACAATAGATTCATGCCAATTTGAATTATTAGAGTTATACGTAATTATTCACGCGATGTGAATAGTGTGCGCATTCTATAAAAATTAAATTAAAGGGAATTAAATTGCATCAATTTTTGCATGAGATTGAAAATATGGAGGAAGGATACACACTTGGCCGCATATTATGTCAATCAATAGGTCAGGGCATGTTATGAAATGCCAATAGATTTTTATGTTGGTTTTGCTGTATCAAATGTTCTATGTGATTGTCACTCACTCACTATAATAATTGATATTCGAAATAGCTTAGAAATTTGACCAACACATAAAAACAATGATGAAAATGAAAAAGAGGACAAAGAGCTACTCATGTTAGGCAGTGATAGTATTAGTATTAATACTCATCGGCTCATATATTTGTCTTCTCGTATGGCTTAAGATTGTTATGCGATGAAAAGAAACAATGGATCAGTGTGGAAAAATAAAACAACTTGGTATTCAAGATCTAGCGGGTTTGATTGATAAGCTTCTTGTTGATTAAATATAAAGAGCTGAAAGTAAAGAAATTGAAGACTTTAGTTCATACAAAGGTTTTGTTGAATGTATAGTAGCACGATTTAAATTAAGTAAAGCTTTTTGAATGGTGGATTCATGCTAATTTGAATTGTAGGAGTTCTACATAATTATTCATGCGATGTGAATGGTGTGTGCATTTTAAAAAAGTTAAATTAAAGGGAATTAAATTGCATCAAATTTTGCATGAGATTGAAAATATGGAGGAAGGCTACACACTTGGCTTCATATTATGTTAGTCAATAAGTTGGTGCATATTATGAAATACTATTAGAAATTTTATTTTGATTTTGTTGTATCTTTTGTTCTATATGATTGTCACTCACTCACTATAATAATTGATATTTGAAATAGCTCGGAAAAATGACCAACAAATGAACATGAAGAAAATGACAAAGAGCTACTCATGTTAGATGGGGATAGTATTAGTATCAATACTCATTGGCTCATATATTCATCTTTTTGTACGGCTTAAGATTGTCATGCGACAAAAAGGAACAATGGATCAATATGGAAAAATGAAACAGCTTGGTGTTTAAGATTTGATGGGTTTGATTGATAAATTTCTTAGTGATTGAAAAAAAATTGAAAGTAAATGAATTGAAGACATTAGTTCGTATGAAGGTTTTGTTGTGTGTATAGTAGCACGATTTAAATCAAGTGAAGCTTTTTGAACAGCAGATTCATGCCAATGTGACTTATTAGAGTTATACATAATTAATCATGCGATATGAATGGTATGTGCATTCTATAAAAGTTATATTAAAGGGAATTAAACTGCATCAAGTTTTGCATGAGATTGAAAATATAGAGGCTGGCTGCATGCTTGGCTTCATATTATGTTAGTCAATAAATCAGTGCATATTATGAAATACCATTAGAAATTTTATATTGGTTTTGCTATATCCTTTGTTCTTTGTGATTGTCAGTCACTCACAATAATAATTGACATTTGAAATAGTTCAAAAAAAGACCAACAAATGAAAATGAAGAAAATGACAAAGAGCTACTCATGTTAAATGGTGATAGTATTAGTATCAATACTCATTGACTCATACATTCGTCTTCTCATATGGCTTAAGATTGTCATGTGATGAAAAGGAACAATGGATTTGTATAGAAAAATGAAACATCTTGATGTTCAAGATCCGATGAATTTGATTGATAAGCTTCTTATTGATTGAAAAAAAATAACTGAAAGTAAATGAATTGAAGACATTAGTTCATATGAAGCTTTTGCAGTGTGTATAGTAGCACAATTTAAATCAAGCGAAACGTTTTGAATGGTAGATTCATGCCAATTTGAATTATTAGAGTTATACATAATTATTCACGCGATATGAATGGTATGTGCATTCTATAAAAGTTAAATTAAAGAGAATTAAATTGCATCAAATTTTGCATGAGAATGAAAATATGGTATCTAGGTGCACGCTTGGCTTCATATTATGTTAGTCAATAAATCAGTGTATATCATGAAATACTGTTAGAAATTTTATATTGGTTTTGCTATATCCTTTGTTCTTTGTGATTGTAAGTCACTCACTATAATAATTGACATTTGAAATAGCTCAAAAAAAAAAATGACCAACAAATGACAATGATGATGAAAATGAAGAAGAGGACAAAGAGCTACTCGTGTTACATGGTGATAGTATTAGTAATCAATACTCAGCTTATATATTTGTCTTCTCATACAGCTTAAGATTGTTATGCAACAAAATGGACAATGGATCAGTGTGGAAAAATGAAACAACTTGGTGTTCATGATCCAACGGATCTAATTGATAAACTTCTTGTTGATTAAAAACAAGAACTGAAGGTAAAGGAATTTAAGACTTCAGTTCATACAAAGGTTTTTCTGAATATATAGTAACTAGAGTTAAATTAAGTGAAGCTTTTTAAATGGCGGATTCATGCCAATTTGAATTATTAAAGTTATATATAATTATTTATGTGACGTGAACTGCATGCATTTTATAAAAGTTAAATTAAACTTCATATTATATTAGTTAATAAGCCGTTGCATTTATGAAATGCCATTAGAAATTTTATTTTAGATTAGTCTAATTCTAAATAGATGGATGACCTCTTCTGTCTTGACCTGTGGTCAGAAGTATAACATTTACAAATTTAAAGCACTCCAAGATTTGATGATTCATTCTTCCAAGCATTCTAAAATCAGATAATCAAACGAAATCCAACATAATGTGTTCAATTTGTTCACAGTCAAACATGGTTGGATTATGTTATACAATAAAACCAAACCAATCATTGGTTTAGATAAAAATTCAACTACATATTAATCAATTCAACAAGCAAACAACTTTAGATCCAACTAATCATTAATCTTCACGGCAGAACTTAAATATATGCCTGGACTTGAGGTTGCTTAGACAAAAAACAAGTTTTTTTCCCCTCTCACCCTAAAAGTGTAAGGACCTATGCTGGCAAAAACAAGCAAATATCATAAATTCATGGTGTATCTAAACTCCATCTTGTAAATCCTTTGCTGTTGATTATGAAATAGACTTCTTGATTCTGTTTGGAGTTAATGAATCCAATCACGATCATCTGTCTCATCAAATATTTCCTCCTGTATGTGCATATAAAAGCAGTGAGCTTTATAAATTACACCAAAGAGAAATAAATCAGAAGGGATTAGAAATGGAACAAAGATTATGACATACTTGCAATAGCTCTTCAATGACATCTTCCAGAGTTATTATGCCAACAGCCTCTCCTTCAGTGAAGCCTGGAATTGGGTTTTCGTCGATATGCAGGATTTCTGATTTCATGCTCCTAGAGGATGACCTATGCAAATTTCCTTCGCTAAAATTCTTGACATTCTTGAGTGATCTGTTGTTCTTTAAACTTTTCTTCTGTGGATGCTTCTCACCATCAATATCTACCTTCACATCTTCCTCAGAACATTTTTGTTTTATGTTTCAGAAAGTCAGTTTCTAAGCAGAACTATCCAAAGAAAAACAAAGTTGATACTGCTTACTGCTTACCATTAGCACCAGATTGTTGTGTGTCATTTTGCTGTTTAATGACAACAGCCATATGGCTATGACCTTTCTGAAACTCATTTAGTATGTCATAAAGAGGCATTGTCTCTGAAACCCTGCCATTTAATGTAGCATTCAATCATTAAAGTCCATTTATGTCTTTTCATACATACATCTGCAAATGTCTGTCTCATATTAGCACTGATTAACTCTTAAATTTAAGCGAACATACCTTGGGATTTTGCGTATAGTGATATTCTTTACAGGAACCTCATCTTCTGGATGAATGCTTAGCAAGTTCTTCACCTGTTGTTTGGTCAGATATAGGAATTCAAAACCTTGAGATTCATAGTGACCAAATCAAAGTGAATTCTTAGGCAGATAAACAATCTTAATATCACGTTAATTGCTCCTCTCAAGGCAGCATCTTGAAGTAATTTAACAAGCAATTACCAGCACAAGCCCGATTATATTTCCTGGATGCTCATGATAAACTGGCACTCTACTATGCCCTTTGCTCAAAATTAACTTCATTAAAGAACTGCAGAATCAGAAGTTACAACTATGAAATATTATGTTTTCACAATAAAGTTGATGTCTATTAAGAATTGAGATTAAACTCTTCTTTCCCTTTGTGAAATACCGATATACCTGTCAAGTTTAGCATTTATATCAACAGAAAACGTTTCTGATATGGGCGTCATTGCATCTTTTGCTGTTTTCTCAGAGAGTTCAAGTGCTCCTGCAATGATTGTAGTCTCATCACGCGTAAGTTCTCCTCCTTTTCCAGCCTGCATATCAATCAAAAGTTCGCTTCTGAATGGAGGAACTAAAATCATTAGCATCAAATATAGAGAAAGAGAAATGAAGACCTCGTTCCCGTGCAGATTGACGAGTGTCTTCAGCTCAGCTCTGCGAAAAAGAGCATCATGTCCTTCCCCCAAGAGATAGTCCAGTAGCTGGCATAATTCAAAAATTGAGGTTAGATAGATATTAAGAGAAATAAACAAATTGTGGTCGAAAGATGAAATCTTTTATCACCTTGCTTATTGGATATGCAATAGGAAAACAAATCCAAACTAGAACTCGAACAAACGGAGACACTGCTGCGCCAATTGCTAAGCCATGCCGAGAACAAACAGCTTGGGGTATAATCTAAGAATAAATATACAATAATAGCTATCAAGTTACAGCAAACCAATAAACATGACAGTTATATAAAGGTACAATTTCCTTAAAAAAACATAAGACACTCACCTCACCAAATAGAAGTACCAATGTCACAGATATAAGAATAGCACCCCAGGCTGTTACCAAACCATCCAAAAAAATGGGAAGTGCCTGCAAGAAGCCGAGAAAATTATACCCAAAAGGAAGCCTGAACACATATCATTGTAAATATTTTGTGCCAACACTTACCTCCATAGCAGCAGCATTACAGATTAATAAGGTACAGAGCAGCAGATGCTGTTTTTTCACAACTGGTAGTATTTTTGCTGTTAGGCAAAAAAGCATTAGCTGTAATTACAAAGATCAACTTTAACATCAATCAATATGATACAACAGAAATATTTGCTTCAAATTTAGTTAAGCATTTTATCGTGCAGTTGGCCTCTAAACAAAATCAACAAAAGAACAAACATTATTACAAAGAAAAACTTCATGCAATTTAATCCTCAAAATGTTAATTTGAAAAAAAAAAAAAAAACTCACCTGCATGTTTTCGATCGCTAGGTGTTCCAGATTTAACAAGGACCTCAAGATCAACAAGGCTCATAGACATGAGTCCTAAGGTGAGACCAGACATCAATCCAGCAAACAAAACCAGAAAAGCAATAACTGCAATGTGAATGAAGAAGCCACTTCCACAGCATCTATAATCCACCGCCATTCAATATATATATATAGATATCACTTTTTCTCCCTTTTCCTCTTCTTCTTGTTGTCGTGTTTCTTGATTTTGATCTGTTACAGAGGAACAAGATCGCCTGTCAAGCTATGTTCTTCGGTTTATAGGAATTATGAATGTGGGTCATGATTCACAATTGCAAAAATTGAAACTTTTTTTATTTTTAAGATTGAACTTGTTGGACAAGATAAATAAAGATGAGATTCTCCTAATCGTGAGTTGTAATTTCTCCAACATGATTTTTATCTTTATGTGTAATTTTAGCTAATAACTTTTTCTTGAAGAAAGCCAAAAAATATAAAGCTGACTGAAAGTTGGATGCTAAAAAAAAAAAAAAGAGACAGTTTTATCTGTTTTCTTAGCGCGGGATCTCTCAATTCAATAATTATTTATTTAATGGCATAATTATCAAATTTATTTGCCTTTATAAATTTATATGTGAAGGTGTGTCATTAATTTAACATGTAAATGATGAATCATTGAAAATAATAAATTCCTAGTGTAATAAAAAAATTAACGTAAAATGAACATATATATTTGTTGTAAATTAATAAAAAAAAAAAAATCGCTTGCTATATATTTTAACTTTTCATTAATAATATTCTTTTTTTTAAAAAAAAGGTCGTTTAATAATATTCAGAGTCCAAATTTATATGAAAAATATGAAGGAAATAAAGCTAAATCAAACTTACATTAAGTAAATCATGAAAGAAGATTTGATAATAAATTATTTTTTTTATTCTTAATCAAAACCGTTAAAAGAGAAATTATTTCTAATTTAAACTTTATTATTATTGATAATAATGGTAGAATGGGGACACAGTTTCGAATTATTGAATAAAAGTGGTTCCATTGGCACAGCATCACCATCTGTAAATAGACTCTATCCTGTCTGCTTAGCATTTAAAAGCAAAGTAAAAGAAATTAAAAAGGCTAAGGCATACGTTCTACCATGACACCCTATCTATATGTACCATACTTCACATATCTTTCACTTTATATATTTCTCTCTTTTCCATTCCAAATATCTTCAATTAACCATATTTTTTTATTTCTTAGGAATATCATATTTTATTTTATTGTTAAAATCATAATTTCATTTATAAATTTATTTTTGCAAATAACAATAATAATAGTAATAGAATTTTGATCCTAAGGAGACACTTCATTGGTAAGAACTTTAAATTGTTATTATACATTTCCCACATGCCTTTTTTGAAAACTTTGTTTATACAATTATTGAAAACCAGTTAATCAAGCTTTAAGATAATTAATAATCAATTTTTTAAAAAAAAATTTGGTGATAATGATGATAGACCATCATCATCTTTTTTTTTTTTCTTTTTTTTGTATATAAAAGAAGAAAGACCGAAAATTTAATTTGAGAGCTGTTATTACATTAAGATCTAAATTAATTATATAAAAAGAGTTAAAAAAATAATAAGTGGCACGTCATTAGTCAATTATTCACACAGAATTACTTTGATAGTATCACGATCCATTTTATTGATTTTTTTTTTAAAAAAATAAAATTGATATTTTGTTAATTTATGCTGTAATATCAGGAATAGAATATATTTTCGTAGTGCACTTTGCTTTAATAAAAAGCCAATATATTATATAGTGGTCGAATGGATATGATATTCCATAAGCGGATTTCATATAAAACTCACACCTTTGTATTAGAGAGCCAACAACTCATGTGTTTGCTTGTTTTCATGTAAAACCATACATTTGGTATTGAAGAATCTTAATTAACATTTGTTATTATTTATGTTGTTTAAAGAACCCTAATATAGTTGATGAATTGTCTCCAAATAAACATATCTGTTGATGTTCGAATCCTAACAATTTTCATGTCTGTAAATGTTCGAATCCTACCGATTCTCTCTTAGTTTAAAAATAAAAGTTTAATAAATGCTAAATAAATATGCAAGCCCTACAATTTTGTAACTTCTTTCCTCTTGGAACTCTTTAAATGTCTGTTTTTATTTTTAATCAAGGATAGAATTACATTTTTCTCTGTGGCTTTTCAACCTTTTTTTTTTTTCAAAATTTCAATAAATTACACTCGAACTCTTTAAAATTTTTTTGTATATATTTGTATCAATAATTTTTTTTTCAATTCTTTTATGACCTTCGAATTTTGTTTTTAGAAAATTTTTATTTTGAACACTTACATGCAACTTCAAAACATATAATCTATTTCAAAAAGGTGTTCCTCTCGCTCTATATATATTCTTTTCAAAGTATGTTAAAATATGATTAGATACATTCAATATACCGAATGTATTATATTAAACCGTTTGATAAAGAATAAAAAATTATCATAATTTGATCAAATAATTAAAAGTTGATATATTCAATACATTTAAGTATATCAAATGAATATTTTTATATTGTCCGTAACAAATAAATAAATCTATAATAATAATAATAATAATAATAATTGATGGTTTGGATTTTGGACTGCTTCTTTTGGGAAATTGAAAGGATGCTCCCTTTGTAGGTTGTGCCAATTTGAAATGAAATATCACTCTTCTTGTTTTAAGGAAACTTTTTTTGCTCCTTATTTTCTTTTTCCCTTTTTTAAATTATGTTTTTGCATATGAAACTTTTATATTAGCATAAGTTTCACACCTTTATAATGATGTTTTTATATTTAAATCATTCTAATTTAATATTTTTATTTATTGAAATTACATATACTAAATATCTTTTATATCACTTCAAAATAATTAATATGGTTGAAATACATATGAATCATATATTTAAAGAGTGAATATTAGTATTGTTGAAATACGTACTAATTCATTTACTTAAAAATTAAATATAGTAGAAAGATGTGAAATTAATAGTCAATAATTAGCTATTAAAAATAAAAAGCCTTAACAATTTCAGTATTTTCAAATGCATTCATACTTCTATAATTTATGATTTACACATTGTTAGTTCATATCAACTATTTTAATATAATTTAAGCATTTTATATTTCTCGTCAATTTATTTGTTAGTGCACTCATTAGATATTTAAAGTTACAAGATTTTAGAATTATTTCTCCATCAACTTCAAAATTCGCAAACTTGCTATTAATCTGTTCTCCCTTTTTATTAATGAAGATAAGTATGCTATCCATCAATCTCAATGGATGGAAAAAAAAATTTCAGAACTTTATAATTAAGAATTAGTTAATTAGTATATAATGATTTTTTTTACAAATTTGAACTTTCAAAAAAATATGACTGCAAATAATTGAGGAAGAAATGAAAATTTAGCAATAATTAATCAATGATAATCAATTGAAATTAAGAAATAA
>CANXYI011866265.1:0-10668 GCA_948208565.1 Hura crepitans
TTTTGTCTCGGAGGGTTAATATTGTTATGAGTTCATCATAAATCAAAGGCGTGCTTTAGTAATAATGTAAATGCCGATCTACAAGAATTATTGTCCCATCTATAGGGGTCAAAAAGTTGATAATCATGTATGTTACATGGGCCTACCGACTATAATTAGTCAGTCTAGGAAGGTGGTCTTCAATAAAATCAATGACAAACTATGAAACAAATTCAATGGATGGAAAGAAAAATTCTTGTCATGGGCAGGAAGGGATTTATTAGTTAAAATAGTGGCCAGGCTTTCCCTACGTATGTGATGTAATGTTTCCTTCTCCCTTCTTCTCTATTTAATAAATTAAGAGCTATGGTTAGCCATTTTTCGTGGGGTAAAAAAGCTGAAAGAAGAAGAATGCATTTATACAACTGAAAGTCTCTATGTAAATCGAAGAGTGAAGGAGGTATGGGTCTCTGTAACTTTGAATGCTTTAATAGGGCTTTATTAGTGAAGTAGGGTTGGCAAATCTTAACTAAACCAAATGCCCTTATCACCTAGTTGTTGAAAGCCAAATATTTTCCTCAATCTAATTTTTCATAAGCTGATTTAAGGCTTGTCTGAGTTTTTATTAGTGAAGCATACTTGCTAGTCATGAAGTCTCACAAAAAGGCATTAGGTTTCACATTGGTGATGGTGAACAAGCTTGATATGATATGATAAATAGATACCAGAACCCACTTATTTCAAGGTAATCTCTCTTCGGCATGTTTTACCTCTAGATAGCATAATCTCTAGTCTAATTGATAAAGAAAATAGGTGTTAGAACTGGGATTTGATTGAAAATCTCTTACTGTGGATTTATGCTCCCATTTGTAAAGTTCCTTGGAGTGTGTTAGGTAGGAAAGATACTCTGATTTGGCATTATCACCATTAGTGTAATTGTCACACTTTGACTTTTAGTTTTTTTTTTCTTAATAATAGGATTAAAAGTAGAAGAAAAAGTGGGGAATGAAATAAAAATACGAATCGAGTAGAGTCAGTTGGTGCGAATAGCGAAACGAAAAATGAATGAGAGGCAAAATGGTAAATACTTAAAATGACTAGGAAAAATTGGAAAAGTGTAATGAAAGATTCAAAAATAAGTAAAACATGTGTGAAAGGGTGAAAAAAACGAATGTACTGTAAGAGGATCATGAAACTATGGAAAAGAAAGAGGTTCGAGACATAGTCCCATGAATAGTGACACAAGGCTGTGAATAGTGCTTCTTGAGACCCAGGCAAACTAATTGAATAAAATGAGAAGAAATATTATAAATTAATTTTCGATGAAGTTTGAAGTAGAAATAAAGTCATTTAAGTGATTAAAAATGCAATTAAAGTTTTTTACGGCGGTGTCTTGAGAATAGTTACTTAGTTTAAGTTAAACGATAAAATATTTAGTTTATTGTAGTTTTATTGTATTTTACTGAAGACAAGAGCAATACGTGTTTGGAGTCACCACCAGGCTCTATACCAAAACCACTGATCTTTTGCCCAGAAGGGTTCGGAATCAGATCTTACTTATGCCCTAATAATTTGCATTCCTTTATATTGTAACATTTATCAATCCCGTATCAAGCAAGCATGTATTGTAATTGAAACATCCATGTCACATTTTTAAGTAGATAAAATAAATTGCGATATTTAAAGCATATGACAATTATAATAATATTTTGTACATCTAGAAATCGTGTCATTGATTGATTGTGGTTTGACCTAACACTTCCCATAATTCCATAAGAATTGGCAGTAATTGTCTAACTCCCATTTCTAGGAGATTGGCCTTTGTTAAAATACATTTTTTATATGACTTTTGATTACGAAAAAACTCAAAACCATTTTATTATGAAAACACCAATTAATTAGGTAGAAAAATCTTTGGGGTGAGGTTAAGTTTTTGTCATGTAAAATAAGTTATTAAGCTACCTATTACAACCCCAAAATAGCCAAAAGAGATAAAAGGTACAAAACCAAATGAAATAGTACATAACAAGTGATTGGTCTAATCTTCATGTCGTAAAGTCTGCGTGGACTCAATATGGCCACAATATATGTCCATACAAACCACTATATGTAAGGGTTATTATGTTTATTCGGACCTCCAATCTAGTAAGAATGATCACTCTTACAAAACTCAAGAAAAAAAGGGTTAGTAACATCAAGCAGTGGTCTATAAGGAGCTAATGACAATGTCAAATAGAATGACAATAATACATGTGATAAGTGCACATGAGGATGTGAATGATTATGGAATATGCACAAATAATTGTTATGAATAAGAAGATGACATATTAATAATGCAAAGGAGAACATAACTTTATCACAATTTTACTAACATGAACTATATTTTGAAACACTTATTTGTGCAGACTACACTCCTTAAGAATCGGAGTCCATGCGGACCACACATTAATTCTAGAATATTAAAAATATGTATACAGGGAATGGAACAATCATTCAATATGATAAAGGCATAAAAGCATGCTAACATGGTGAACAGAATACATTAAAACATAGTAGACAAGGCAAATATGATACTATTATCAAATAATGGTCCATATGGACCTCATATTGTATACATGTTCAATATATAGGTCCGCATGGACTTTACTCCATGCATAGATTCAAATATTTAGTCCATGCAGACCTTTCATACGTTAAGATAAGTCCGTGCAATTTAAGCGTTCATCCCAGAATGATTACATTATTTTAATGAATGATGAAATACGATTAAAATAATATAAAACATTAACCTGCTCCTATAATCAATGTGGGGATTACATAGAACCACCTCACATGTTAATTCATCATAGGAGATCATTGGTTATAGCAAACAAAACAAATAAATGAATGAATATGATGAAAAAAGCCTTAGATCTTACCTCGAAGTTAGCACTAAGCAATAAGGCAGTGGTTGGGTTTTAGAAAGAAAAAGTATTTTAGTGAGGGGTTCGGACTAGTAAGGCAAATCCTACTATGGAGTTTACTCCTTAAACTCTCAAAAATTGGGTGATAATTTGGAATGATTATATGTTTAAAATCCCTTCCTCAAATAGGTTGATGAGAAAGGTATTTATCATGTTGGTAGATAGCTTTCCCGTCTAGAAGTAGCAGAATCCTTTTAGGACTAAGAAACACATTATGAATAAAAAGTTAATGCTTTTAGAAGCTTTTCATGTCAGCAAGTCCATGCCAATTTAGACTACTTAGTCCGTGTGGACTTAAGTTGTATGCTTTCCCACCAATCTATGGGCTTTAGGCCAGGTCTTGGGTTGGTTCAATGTTAGTCCGTACAAACCTTATGGCATAAGTCTGTGCCAACTTGCACCAAGGTAGTCTTTACAGCCTATTGTTTTAGGTTTCTTGTCTTTTTACTTAGGCCTATCTCTGATTATAATTATAGGCCCCAAAAAGTGAATGGGTCTATACTATAGGGGCTTCACCCCTACAACCCCATTGGAATCAGTGTTAGGCTACAAGCTTGTGCCTATCAGCCTAAGCCCTTTACTGCAACACAGATTCCCATTTTTTTTACAATTTGTGTCACATCACGACCTTTCAGGTCGAATTAAAGTTCGAGTCCATAGGAAAGTCCTAGACCTAAAATCCAAGCGTTTACATTTGTACTCAAAATGATCCGGGTATAGCATGACTTGAAACTCAAAATTTCTAAATAAACCAATGGTACTGGAAATAGAATTTTTTGACATCAAAAAGTAATTTTGTCATGTCCTGACTTTCGGTCTGATTTATCCACATATAGAATGAGAATTAGAGGAAATTGTAGAGAATGAAATGGATATACAGATTGAATAGAGTCAATTGATATGAATAACAGTGTGAAAATCCACCGAGGGATGTATTAGTCATTTTCCAAATTATCAAGGACAATTTCAAAAAAAGGTGGTTTAAGGCTCCTAATATGTAGAACATGTATAGAAGAGAGAGAAATATGAAAATAACATGAAAAGAAATGCAGAAGTGTGAAAAGAATGAGATTCGAGACCCAATCTTGGTGAATAGTGACATCGGGTCATGAATAGTACAATCGGGCCTAGTTGAGGTTATCATACTAAAAATAAGTATTAATTAAATGATGCCTTGTGGTAAAATTTAGGAACCATTTGCAATCATATATGAGGTTAAATAAGGAAAATAAGTTTCAACTACAGTGTCCTTATGAATAGTAACCTAGTTTTAGCTAAATGATAAAATATTTGATTTAAGCTCAAAAAATCTAAAAATAGCATGACCTGAGAGTCAAAAATTCTAACTAAACTAATGATATCGATATTGAAATTTTTTGACAATGAGAAGTAATTTATTTAATTTAATTAAAATGGTGATTATTTGGTTCAGTGGGTTTCTTTGAGTCAAAAATTATGAAATTCAAGGGAGGGGCTAATTAAAGGATTTTTAAATTTTTGGTAACAAGAAAAGAATTTATTGAAGCCTCTATGATTAAAATTGAAATTTTTAAGCACTAAAATACCTTAGATTTAATCTCAACCATTAGATTTTAAGTGAGATGATCATGGCCATTGAAAGGGAATATATATAGGATGGAAACTTTTAGAATTGGTGTATAGAATTAAAAGCATAATCTCCCTAAACCTCCATTAGTGGCCGATCTCTTCTCTCTCTTACCTTGATTTTTCTCTCTCATCAACCCCAAAAAGCACCAATACCCCCAGATTAAAGGTGTAGAATCCATTTATCACCCTTTCTAAAGCCTAATTATGGTGAGAAACACGCAAAACAATATGGAATTTGGGAAATTCAAATATGGAGAAAGTTAGGGGTTCCAAATTCCCTAAAGTGGTAAGTTGGTTATTTTCAAGGTTTATTAATTTTTTATGCTATTTTGGGTGCCAAATTAAGTGAATCTAGCTTCAATTTGGAGTTTGGAGCTAGTAGGAATTTTCTATGAATTTTTCTAATGGAAAATGCATTATGTTTCTAGTAATTTTCAAAGGTAAGCATTCAAACTCATGGTGTGAAGGCTATTTTGAAGACAAAGGAGATCATTTGTAAGTGCATTTAATGAAATATATGCATATATGTGTGGTTGATTAATTTAAAGTGGATGTGTGTGTATATGGAATTGTTGGATTTTATGTTTATGTTAAGTTTGTGGTATAATTAGGTTATTTGAATGTGTATAACATGATTTAATTAGGTAAATTGGTAAAATGAATATGTTGAGTAAGTTAGATAAATATAGCCAAATGGTATATCATTTATGTTAGTTATGGATTTATTGAATTTGCGTTGCTAGATATGAATTTGCTGGAATTTAATGTCATATAATGAATAATGGTAGGATTGATATAAGGTTCAATTGAATATAGTATCAAAAAATAAATAAATTTGTTATGTGTATGTGAAGTATGGTACAATGAATTTATAAGTGTGTGTATGTGTGTTTAGGTTGTTAGTTATTATAAATTATGGTATGTTTAAGTTTAAGTTAAATAGGGGGTAATCATGTACTTAAATTATGCCTATAAATGTTATTATGTTTAATAAGGATAAATTGGTTGTAGGCCTAAAACTGAGGAATATGGTATGTATAATTTAGGTTCAATAATTTATTTATACTAATAAATTATAAAAAGATTAATTTAGGAAATAATGAATGAAAAAAATGATTTTTAATATGTAAATTATGAAAGTCATAAATATATGTTAAAGTATGTGAATGCATGTAATGTGTGTGTGTGTTGTGTGTTTGTGTGTGTGTGTATTATGTGTGTGTATGGATAATGTTTAGTTGAATGAAGTTAAATAGGTTAGTAAGGTATGGTTAATTAAGTAAGGAGAAAAAGGAATAAATGTAGTGTTTATAAATGGATTAATGTTATACACACAGACACACACATATATAAAGTGTTATATTTAAATAATTATTTTAAGAGTGTATTTGTGTATATATATATGTGTATGTGTGTATTATGTATGGACATGAGATACTAATAATTATTAAATGGACTAAAAAGATATTTGGTATAAAGATTAAGAAAAGAGAAAAAATAAATAATAATAATAATAAAATAAATAAGTATTTAAGTTAATTAATGAAATGGAATAAATATTAAATGTCTAAATTTATTATTAAGGTAGTGAATTAAATAAATAAGTATTTATTTAAAACAATATATATATATATATAGTCTTGGCAAATAATTTGATAAATATAATATTATACTTGTTAATTGTTAAAAGTGGTTTTTATGAAAAATATAATATATGTGTTGACATAAAAGTAAAATGGATTAATGAACATAAATATACGTAAATAAATACATGTAAGAAATTAAGGAAAATAGTAAGGATGGATAATTCTAATTATATGATAGAATATTGTACAAGATTTATGTTAGAAAATTTAATAACATTGATTAATTAAAAATAAATAGGTTAAGGTTAGAGATTATTAAAGAAATGTGGGAAAGAAAAAGTATTACAAGAAAACCCAATATTTAATTTAAGTATGTGAATAACAAATTTAAAGATCTATTAAAGTAATAAGTACGGAGGATGATATAGTATGATGAAATTTGAAAAAGAAAATGAATTTCATTCATGATTATAAAATAGTAATATATGGTACACAATGTAAGAAATATAGCAAGATGTGGACTGCTTATTATGTAACATACAAGATGATATGATGTTAATATATGAAGTATATGAATATATGACGTATATGATGTATGATCCAGTGAGATCATACATATGTGATGAAAGTGATAGCACCCCAAGTGTGCTCAGAAAAGATGACAATATCCCATAAATATGTAAAATGGTTAAGATGGCTAAAATAATAGTTTAAAATAAAGTCGAATTATAAAATTTGATCAGCATTTGTGACTTATATAGTTGAAATAATTTATAATAAAACTGTGAATAAGGCCTATATGAGTTAGACAGCACACTGGATAGGTCAGCCAATCACCTAGGGAATGTAATAGTTGATAAGACACTTTGGTGTCACCTTTTTGTAGCTGGTTCATGAGAGCCATTGCACATATATTCCATCTTGGTACCTTAGTCCACGAAGGCCACCGTACCTTATAACCTATCATGATGATGTTGAGGTCCATGAGGACCATTTCATTATTTTTATGCAAGTGCAGCCATCGATAGGTTCGATAAAACCACTGTATATATATTCATGCGATGTTGCTGTAGGGAGGTTCAACAGGATCACTACACATTTATGATAACCTATCATGCTAGTGCAGTAACCATCAGGTCCAGAATATGGGCCACTGCACAACTTCTATCCCCTTAGTCAATTTAGTGAGTTTTTGTTTGTCAAATATCAGCTACCTAAATTAATAAGTTAATATAAATATGAAAATTAAAAAGAGATATTTTATTGGTCAAAGATGTCTATGGAATAAATGTTATTTATCTTTGACTAAGTGAACATCTGTCATGACAAAAAAATAAACTACTTAATAAAGGAAATCATTATAGTAATATAAGTTATCTATTCAGATACAAGAAGTAATACAAGATGTCTATTCAGATACAAGATGTATAAAAAGAATAAGGATAATGCTACAAAAGTAAATAAATAATAGTCGTTCTTTACAGAATAAGGAAATCATCTCAAGTATAATAAATTGTATAGTGATGTTTCTACATTAAAGAAATGTAAAGAATAAGAGGATTTTTATCAGATTTAATTAAAACATTAATAAGTATTAGATGTGAACATAGTAATAATAATTTATGATATTGAATCTCAATACTCATCAATACGAGAACTACCTAAAAAGGTTTATACTGTTAGGTATAAAAAGGGTTAATCACTTATGGTGTGTGGATTATATTCTTAAATGTTAAATTAACATTGAACATGTTTTCTTATATGTATCTTTTGTTATGACATATGTGTGTTATAATTATAAATATTATTATATTCGTGATGCATGTTTATGTGTTTGCAGGTTATATATATGTTTCATTGAATACACCACTGAGCATTATTACTCAGCATACTAGCTTTTGCTAGTGTGTAAGTAGTAGATAGGAGTTTAAGTAGCAACCTCAAGCAATGCACCGCAAGTTACTGAGTTTTATTTAGCATCACATGAAAGCAAATAAGTAATGGTATTAGAATTAGCACTCATTTATATATGAAAGTAGTGGGCCTAAGTTTATATTATTACAGATATATGTTTCTAGATATTAGTAATAATCTTAAATATTGATTAATAGAGATAATAGAAGTATATATAGTAAGATAGTTAAGTGTGTGTGATGTCTTTCATTCGAATCTGGCAATCGGATTGAGCAAGAGATGTCGCCTGTGACATCTTATATCTGAACTATCGGTTGGGTATTAAGGTGTTACATTTAGTGGTCTCAGAGCATAGGTTTAGGTAGTTCTTGGAATATAAGGTTATGCATGAGTGCCATAGGACGGAAGTGGTATGTTATATGGGTCTATGCTACTTAAGGCTAATAAGTGTTTACAGATAGAAGATGAGTTATAGCTACTATTGTTTTACCTCTACTACTAGTACAACTATCACTAACACAGGCTTCTAGGAGGCATATGTAAGAAAAGGAGGCATATGTAAGAAGAGTAACAAAAAGGGGAACTAAGAAATCCATGGGTATAAAATGTGATGATCCAATCATGGCAAAGTATTGACTAAGAATGGCATCTTAGAAAGGAGTGTGATTCATATCATTCCTCTATTATAAGTAAAAGCACATCTATAAAAAGTAGTGAAATAAAGGTATAGGAAGGTTTGAATTGGGAATACTATCTTGAAGAGCTTGACAAGAGATACATTATGAAGTGCTATCTTGATAAACAAAAAGTAAGAATTTCCTTAATTTAGAGCAGGGGTATGGATTCATGTTTGAATAAGGGAGAGTTACATAGTTGAATTATTATATAAAGGAGATAGAGCTTACAGAAGTAAAGAAAGGTTAAAGGTTTGGAAGGGGGCCTTATATGGAAATTATGGTACAAGTGATTATGAATAACACAAATTAGAGAGGTTTCTCATTTAGTAATTATAGTCTATATAATAAGGGAATGTATTAAAGGATTAGAAGAAAGGTTTCGAAGAAAAAGAACCTTATGATTAAGGTCCAGCAAGTTCGACTTTGGGAACAAAGGACAAATAAAAGCGAAAGTAGATCCAATCACAATCAATAATGAATAGAAACCCAGAGATCTAAATAAGGAGAATAATTTTGATATTTCTAGCAAGTCTGGACCATAAGTGTCTCAATCTTACTGCTGGCAATATACTAATGGAGGTGTATGGACACTGTGGATAGAGACAGTTGAGTATGCACTGGGAGATTATACTAGGGATATGTTATACATATAGATCCTTACAATATCTTGTGAGAGAGTACTCATACAGATCAGTTAATAACCCACAATATTAAACTGTATCATTTACAGAAACTCAAAAGACAGAGAGAATAGTGGGAATAATGACTAGTAAGGGAAAAGCTAAAATAAAGAAGGTAGTTTGAGTCAAAATAAACAAGTAGAATTTCAAGGACAAAATTGTTTTAAGGGAGGAAGAAATGTCATGCCCTGACTTTTAGTCTGATTTACCCACACATAGAATGAGAATTAAAGAAAATCATGGGAAATAAAATGGTTGTACAGATCGAGTAGAGTCAGTTGGTATGCATAACAATGTGAAAATCCACTGAGGGACGTAACGGTCATTTTTCAAATTATCAGGAGCAATTCTAGAAAAAGGTGATTTAAGGCTCACTAATAGGTTAAACATGTAAGGAAGAGAGAGAAATATGAAAAAAAGGAAAAAAATACAAAAGTGTGAAAAGAATGAGGTTCGGGACCAATCTTGATAAATAATGACACTAGGTCGTGAATAGTGCAACTCGGACCCAATTGGGTTTATCATACTAAAATAAGTATTAATTAAATGATGCCTTGTGGTGAAATTTGGAAATCATTTGAGGTCATATAAGATGTTAAATAAGCAAAAGAAATTTCAATTGCAATGTCCTTATAAATAGTAACCTAGTTCAGCTAAATGATAAAATATCTTATTTAAGCTCAGAAAAATCTAAAAATAGCACAAACTTTGAGTCAAAAATTCTAACTAAACCAATGATACAGAGATTCGAATTTTCTAGCAATGAGAAGTAAATTATTTAAGTTAATTAAAATGGTGAATATTTGGTTCAGTGGGTTCCTCTCAGTCAAAAATTATGAAATTCAAGGGAGGTGCTAATTAAAGGATTTTAGAATTTTTAGTAATAAGAAAGGAATTTATTGAAGCCTCTATGATTAAAATTAAATTTTTAAGCACCAAAATACCCTAGATTTAATCTCAAACATTGGATTAAGTGGGATGATCATGGCCATTAAAGGGGGGTATATATAAGATGAAAACATCTAGAATTAGTATAGAGAATTAAAAGCATCATCTCCCTAAACCTCTATTAGCAACCGAAATTCTCTTTTCTCTCTTACCTTGATTTTTCTCTCTCATCAACCCTAAAAAGCACCTATACCCCTAAATCAAAGGTGTAGAATTCATTTATTACCTTTCTAGAGCCTAATTATGGTGAGAAACAAGCAAAACAAGGTGGAATTTGGGAGATTCAAGTATGGAGAAAGTTAGGGTTTTAAAT
>CANXYI011866350.1:0-10728 GCA_948208565.1 Hura crepitans
GATTTTTCTTGATTTATTGCTTCACCTTTTTCTCCTAATTCTTTTTTGATTCAGTCCTTAACATATCAAAGTGAATTTTAGTGACTATTATGTGATGAAAAAGCTTGAGAAAGTGGCAAAAATGGTGGTTTTTCTCCTAGAATGGTGTCAACAGCTAGGCAAGGAAGAAGGAAGAATTTAAGGCTTTTTAGTGGAATTTGCCAAGTGTCAGGGTGTCTTGACAAGTGTACATGGCCTAAGGTTGGCAGATGTGTCATAGGTGGGTCCCAGACCACTTAAACCTTTTGAAAATGGCTCAATTTTTTAAAAATCATAGGGACCTCAAAAAATTACACTGTTTATTTTAAAATTCCTCAATTAATCCCATTTACATGTTCGTAAAATTTTGCAACCAAATTCCATCATAAGGTAGTTTATAGACTACCTCGATTTATATGCCAAACTCAAAAATTATGAGAATTTGTAGATAACCTCGAATTTCAAAAATTCTTTCGCCAATGGACTTAAGGGTTTGACCTTTAGGGTATGGTATTTTCTAGTCCATCCGGGCACATTCCAAGTCATTCTTGGGCCGACTCAATTTAACCCTACAAATCTATAGTTTACATCTTAAAATGATTTATTGGTTCTACTAAATTTTTAATTTTTGCCTTTTTCATCATTTTAGAGCCCCTCAAAGTTTTGTGACCAGTGCCGCTGCCTTAGTTCTCGTACAAGTGACTTAGCACCCTAAGCACGCTTCTCGGACCTAGTGGCACTATTCATGAAGCCTTGATACACAAGCATTACATAGCATCTCTTGAGGATGAATAGTTTTTTTATCAGGACTTGACTTGTAACGATGCTATAGAATGTTGGCCATAATTTTGAGACATCTCTGAATAAAATCTGGAAAGAAAATAACGTCATTAAAAAGGTTAAAAATAAGGAAAATAAAGATGAGGGACTAAGGAGAAGAAAAAGTAGTGGTTAGTTTTTCAAATGCATATCTTCCACTAAAAGGACATCATCACAACTATCCTTTATACATAAAAGCAAAAGTTAACGACAAGCACATAGCATGCGTCATGGTTGATGATAGGTCATCAATCAATGTGTGCCCACTTAAAGTAGCAGCTATATATGGGATTAAAGATTTAATGATCTCTCATTTTAAGCTTACCATCATGGCTTATGACAACACTAAGAGATAGGCATATGGGACTTTCAAAGTCAAGGTCAAAACGGGGATAATTATAGATACTGTGGAGTTTGGAGTGCTTTTGATTCTTGTGAATTTCTCCTTACTTTTTAGAAGGCTATGATTTAATAAGTTATAAGGGGTTCCATCAACACTACATCAAATGATAAAGATCTCCTATAATGGTGAGATTATGACCATATGGGTTGCAAGAGAGAATCAGGTTTCAATGCTTAAAATAGTTAACTAGCCCTTCATCAGTTTCCATATAGTTGGGATTTTTTCAGAAAAAGAAGAGGATACTCCCAAAGTCATAAATATGATTAAAAGGATGAACTATTTATCAAGTGCTGGTTTAGGACATGATTTAGATGGATTGGTCTCAACTATACAGTCAAAAGGATAGAAGGATTGAAAGGGGTTAGGGTATACAGCAGAGACTTCAAGGCCAAAAAAGACTAGAAAAGGTGTCCCACCACTCAAAAAGAATTTTGTTCGAGCCAAAGGGAATATTAGTTATTACAGAGAGTCAAAGCCTACTTCATAAAAAGGAAGGTCATGCTTAGATTTGAGATCTTCAGTGATATGTTTGATTGGGCTATAGGTGAAATCAAAGCCACTTTAGATTTTCGGGATGACGAGGTCATGATCAATTTAGCAGACCTAAAGATCGAACACAAGGAAGAAATTCTAACCAATTGCCATGCTTCAAGACAATGGGAAGAGCAAGATAAAAGAAGATGATCCTCTAGAAGAACTTTCTAAAATTTTATTTATACCAGAACTTTCTAATTATTTTGTTAATAAAATGAATGATTTTGCTTATTTTTGTGATGTCTCATCTAATTACATCATTCATAATGATAATCATGTCACACATAACATGTTTGACATTAATTCAATCAATACTACCTCATTTAATCTCAATACCTATGAAAACCCTAAACAAATTTTAATTGCATCTAATATAACTCCTGAAGAGAGGATAAAATTTGAGAGAATACTAAAAAATACAAAAAAGTCTTTGCTTGGACCTATAAAGATATGCACAGGGTGGATAGAAAAATAGCTAAACATGCCATTTACACATACCCAGAAGCAAAGTTGATGAAATAGAAGCTAAAGAGATTGAGGCTAGAATGGGTAGAGAAAATAAAAGAAGAAGTACATAAACAAATTGCAGCTAAGTTCTTAAAGGAAGTACAGTATCTAACCTTGTTGGCCAACATGGTACCTGTCATTAAGAAATATGGTAGAGTCAGGATATGTATAGATTACAGGGATCTAAACAAGCCTTGCCCGAAAGATGATTTTTTGTTGCCACATATAGATGTTCTAGTTGATGGTGCAACGATGTGTAAGATGTACATCTTTGTTGATGGATATGCTGACTACAATCAGATTTTGAACAAGATAGCAGACAAGATAAAAATTGCCTTTATCACTGAATGGGGAACCTTTTGCTATAGAGTCAAGCCTTTTAGGTTGAAGAATGCTAGAGCCACTTATCAGAGAATGGCTATAAAAATCTTGGATAATTAATTCATAAAGAAGTGAAGGTTCATATGGATGACATGATGATCAAGTTTGCTACAAGAGAAAGGCATTTTAAAGCATTGGAAAAATTCTTTTAGTGGATTAATAAATACAATCTATATCTAAATCCTAAGAAATGTGTCTTTAAGGTAACTTCAAGTAAGGGGCATATAGTGATTCAGAGAGGGATTGAGGTAGATCCTAATAAAGTTAAAGCCATTAAAGAGATATTGGGTTCGAAGAAGAGAAAAAGATAAGGTGATTTCTAGGCAAAATACAATACATTAGCAGGTTTATAGCCAATCTCACTACCATATGTGAGCCCATTTTCAAGCTTCTTAGAAAGAACCAACCAATCAAGTGGAACGATGGCTATCAAAAAGCTTTCAACACTATTAGGGAATGTTTGATAAATCCACTAGTTTTGCAACCACTAAGACATGGGAAGCCATTAATTCTCTATTTATCTATTGAAGAAAGCTTAGTGGGTGCTATGGTAACACAAAAGGATGAATTCAGTGTTGAGTTTGTGATTTACTACCTAAGCAAAAAGTTTCTTCCTTATAAGGCCAAGTATGTGGAAGTTGAAAAGATTTGTTTAGCAGTGGTATAGGCTTCGAAGAAATTAAGACATTATTTCCAACCATAAACAATATATGCAATATCAAAGCATAATCTTTAAGATATCTGTAGACAACTTTATCTTCGGTATGAAGAATGAGTAAGTGGCTTCTTTTACTCTAAAAGTTTAACATCTAGTATATAACATGAAAGACCATAAAAGGGTGTGTAGTTGTAGAGTTTTTGGCCTACCATCCATTGGAAAGTGAGTCCTTGAAGTTCAAATTCCTAGATGAGAATTTAACCCTAATCATAGTCCAAGGGTGATAGATGTACTTTGATAGGGTAGTAAATAGCAAAGGGGTAGGAGTAGGGGTAATTTTGGTAATCATTGAAGGAGAAAAGCTACCATTAGCTAGAAAGTTAAGCTATATGATTACAAATAACATACCAGAATATGAGGCTTGCATATTTGGGCTAAAAGCATTATTAGCTCTCGATATAAAGATGGTTGAGGGATTTAGAGACTCATCCTTGGTAATATGTCAGACCAATGAGGAATGGACCATTCGGGAAGAGAAATTAATGCCTTATGCAAAGCACTTGAGATCCATCAGTGGACATTTCAAGTTATATACCTTTCACCATTTTCCTAGAGATGAGAATTAGCTAACAGATGCATTAGCCACCTTGGTCTCTATATAGGATAATCCAAAAGGAATATCATGAAACTAGTACTTATTTCCAGTTTAGAAAGGCCTTGCTAAGAGAAAGAATAGATAATCAAAATAGAATGGGAAGAAGATAAACCATGGTTTTATGATATCCAAAACTACTTAGAGAAAGGAGTTTTTTTTTGAAGAAGCTACAGATAGAGATAAAAGGGTGTTGAGAAAGTTGTCACTCAATTCATCAACTTAGATGGGATTTTGTACAAAAGGTAGTTAGATGGCCTTTAGCTCCATTGTTTGGAAGAAAACAAAGCAAAGAGGGTTATGGAAGAGTTACATGCAGGGTCTTATGGCACACGCATGAAAGATGCTTAAAATATGTCTGTATAAGGTGAGAATTAAGAGTTTTAGGGTGTGCCTTCATTTGGTCGAGAGATTTATTGGTGGGTAGGCTAAGTGTATGGCATATGTGTTTAGCATATGGTATGGTATATTTCTAGCCATGGATGGCATATAAGGTGTAGGTAAATAGATTGGTGAAATAAAGCTTGTGTGTGTGTGTAATGTTACCAAGGCATGGTTAAGTGTATGTTGCCTTAGTTTACATGGCTAGGCATAATGTGTGTAGGCATGCTTATGTGATGTGTAAATGTGTATATGTGTGCTTAAATATGAATGAAAGCATGTATAAGGCAAATTAAGGCTTTTAGCTGAGAGCTTTGCAAGGTAAAAGGGCATGAAAATAAGGTATGGCTTAGCTAGCACTTGTGTATGTAATGGCACAACATTTGTGGCATGAATATGGCATTATGTATATGGCATGATCTAGGTGAATGTGCATGCTTAGTATGGCATGAAATGAATAACATATGGAACACTTTTAAAGGATAGAAAAAAGGTTGAAAAATAAACTTGAAATTGGCTTAAAATGGCATGAAAAATGGATTTGAAATTAGACTAGTTTTAGGCATGAAATTGGTACCTTAAATTGACTTAACTTGTGATATTCATGTAAGTTGGCATGGAAGCCATTTGTATGGCAATTTGATATACTTATTTGAGCTTGGCTTTAGGCTTATGGAAATGCTTGATTGTAAGTGCAATTGGCACTAAAAAAAGACCTAAAATAAACCTAAAATGGCCATCGCAAAATAGGTAAAATAACCTATAACTGTTTCATTAAAAATGATTTTGGCACTATTATTAAATTAACTGCCTAACATGTAAATAATTGAGCCAAAATAATAGGCTAGACTTGATTTAATATGCTTTTAATTATGCCTTTAAAAATGGGTTAAGATATTACAAAAAAATTGACCTGTAATTACCCAGTAGGGCTAAAAATGGCCTATAATTATCCAGGTAAAAGAAATTGATTGTTTGATAAAAATTTTAACTGTCTATTTTCTAACTTGTAATATTATAAAAAGATGAATAGTGAAGAAATCATCTTAAAATGGAGTCAGATGGCCCATTAGTTAGACACCCACTAGATGGGTTGACCGATCAACTTAGGGATTAATGGCTGCTCGACTATCTATTTATTAGACTAGGTCGGTGCAGCGGCCAAGGTTCATAACTGAGCCATTACACTAGTCTATAGGCAGACACTATGTATTGCTAGCATTTTTGATTGTATGTCAAACTATGTTGGTGCAGTGGCGAAGGTCCCTCAAGACTCGGAAGAATTATTTGACATGATCAGTGCCTTTGGGAGATCTACAGATTGATCCCTATGCATAATTACTCAATATTTTTCCCCTTGAGAGGTTCCTATGAACTGATTCCAATGGCTATATCAGGCCAGTGTAGCAGTCAAGGTCCAAAATGTGGGCCACTATACACTTTTCAGTTCCCACTTGGTCCAATGTGTGTAAGTGTCATTAATCTAATTAGGCCTATGAAATGGACTTAAAATAGAGAAAAATGTAAATTTAAAATAATTAATGATAATTTTTTGATAGTAATTTTAATAAATACACCACATTGGCATTTTGGTAAATTTGAAGAAAATATGACATATTGTAACGCTTATGCATCGAGGCTCTATGAACAGCGCTACTAGGTCCGTGAAGTTTGCCTAGGGTGCAGGGTCACTTACATAAGAACCTAGGTAAAGACACTAGTCATTAAACTTTGAGGGGCTTTAAACTGATGAAAAAGGTAAAATTTAAAATTTTAGCAGAACCATTAATTCATTTTGGACTATAAGCTATTGATTTATGGGGTTAAACTGAGTCAAGCTGGGAATGACCTAGGATGTGCTCAAACAGACCCAAAAATGTCATACCCTAAAGCTTAAAAATTCCATTGAGTCCATTAGTGAAAGAATTTTTAAATTCTACGGTCGTTTACAAATTCTCGTAATTTTTTTAAGTTGGCACGTAAATTGAGGTTGTTTGTAAACTATACTATCGATGGAATTTGACCGTGAAAATTTACAAGCATGTAGAGGGGATTAAATGACAAATTTTAAAATAAACAGCATAATTTTTTGAGGTCTTTATGATTTTTAATAATTTCCCAAAATTTCTATCAAAATCAAGTCATTTCGGGATGGTTCGGGTAGTCACGGCACCCACCCATGCCACTTGGATAGCCAAGGGCCCATGACAATTGTCAAATTACCTTGACAAGTGGTAAAATCCACTAAACAAATGAAAAAATTTTCCTTTCTTCTCTATTGCCAATCGACACCATTTCTAGGAAGATGAGGCATTTTCATCTACTTCCTTGATACATTTTAGAAAGCCATCACCACTAAAAATTCTTCTTATATGTTATGGATATAAGTGAAGAATAATTATAGTAAAAGGACTTCTCTAGAATTAATTAAAATTCTCTAAAGTTTCCATGGTTAGAAGCAGTCCAACAAGTGTATAAGGTAAGCTTCTATGGCTTTTTCTTAAGTTTTCTTGGAAGTTCTTGGCTGTAAATTGTCGTTTAGGAAGCTTAAGATCTAAGGGCATGTGTTTGAATGGTTTTTAAGGGAAATTAAAGGAAACATTAGCTTAAAGAGAAAAAGCAAAGCTTTCATGGGAGAGGTTAGAGTTGGTGACCATTTCCTTCCTTTAAGATTTAGGGTAAGTGAACCTTCTATTTACCTCATGTCTTCTAAATTTCATGGCAAGGTTGGGGTCTTAAGTGTGGCTATAGTGGGTTTTATTATTGGCCGAGAGGTTGTGCAAGTGAGAGAGTGTGTGTTTATCTTGAAATGATGACTTTGGTATGAGGTACATGGAATAAGCATAAAGGGCACTTGGAATAGTTATGTAGGTAATGTGTGTGTGTTCGAATTGATGAGAAAATGTGAGAATGGTGATATAGTTAATGCAGCCGAGAGGTGTGAGTGGAAGTTATGGCATGTATGTTACATATATGAAATGTGAATCATGGTAGAAATTAGATGTTGGCATAGGAATGCATGTATAAGTGGTGAATTTGGTGAAATAATGCATGTACATGTGTGTGTGATGTATGGCCGAAGCATGTATGGATTGTGTAATGGCATGGCATGTATGGTATGAGGTATATACGTATAGACATATGCTAGAATGATAATATTTAAGGTGTATGTGTGATAACTTAGGATAAAATGCATGTAATTAGCTATGAACCATGTGTGGCCGAGAGGTATGTGTGCCATGGGTAGGCATGGTAAGTATGGCATGTGGTGATGTGTGATGTATATGCTTGACATGATATTATGTGCATGTGATGCATGGCATAAAATTGGCATGGAGAATGTGAAATTATGGATGGAAAGATGGCATGTAAAATGGCACACTTGGTATGAAACATTTCACTAATAATTTGTATGTAAGATGGCTTGGAAATGAACTTGTATATTTTCCTAAAATGAGGCATAATTGGGACTAAATGGCAAGTTAGAATTGGCTTGAAATGTGCTTAGATTATGTGCCTAAAAAGGGCTATTATGATATGATTATAATAAGTCACATGTAGGCCTATTGGTTTACTTTTTAAGTGGCCTAAATTATGGTGGCTTTAGGCCTATAAACAATGTGAAATTATTGGTGAAAACTACAGAAAAAAGGATGTGATTTGGCCTTTAAAATGATTATCACAAGTTAAAGAAATGACCTATAACTGTCCAGAATTGACCATTACCTAAATAAAAAATACACCTGGACAGTAAATGGTAGTTACATGAAAAATAATTATACAATAAAATTAAGCATAATATACCTTAAAATATTGGTCAACACAGGACCTAAAAGTAGAATTGGTAATTTACCCGGTATTAACTAATTATGGCAATACAAGAGTAGGCTAAAATTGGACTGTGAGAGAAAAATAATATCGGCTTGTTTTTCACTTAAGAATATTATAAAAAGGTAATTAGTAAAGAAATAAACATAAATTGAAGTTATGGCCCATTAGTTAGACACCCATTGAATGGGTTGACCAATGAACTTAGGGATTTTAGTAGCTGCTACATTGTTTGATTTTCAAGCAAGGCTGGTATAGCAGCTTAGGTCCACATTAGGGCCACTGGACTAAACTATTAGACAAACAATTGTCTACTTTTACATATTTGATGCCATTTGCTTAATTTTGCTTATGCAATGGCATAGGTCTCAGAGGGCCACTACACTAGTATGTGAGAAAGACTAGTTTGCTAGGCAGACAAAATTGTGACATCATTGATTTTCACATAGGGTTGGTACAATGGCCAAGGTCCTAAAGGGCCACTGTACTAGTCTGTTAGATAGACCAAATCATGTTATTTGCACCTTCGATGCTATGACTTGATTAGGCCGGTGTAGTGGTCGAGGTTTAAAATGTGGATCTCTGCATTATTTTTAGTTCCCTTTAGGTCCAATGAATTAAAGTGTCATCTATCTAGTCGGGCCTATTAATTTAATGAAATAAATAACATACAACATTGATAATGGCAGAGATTATTGAATTTTCTAGATTTGGCATAATTAACTGAATGAATAACTAGTAATATCTTTAGGGGTATTTTGGTAATTTTACATGTATAACAATTATTGACTTAATAATTTAACTATCTAAATGTTATCACTGATAAGGGTTTAAATCAATGATTTATTTGGTCTATAAATGATTAAATAGATAATTGATTGTCATATGCATATACAAGGGTAATTTGGTCATTTAGGCATAATTAATTTAATTTTTGGTTTAATAACCCGTGTTAGTTAATATTAACTTTGTATTTGCATGAATAAACCATATGAAATTATTTAAATGCTTGAGTTAATCACTGAGTATATTACATACTCAGTGTACCTATTTCGGTGCACAGGTAAGGATAATCAAGATATAGCCTCATAAAACATGTAGCCAGAGTTTAGAGGATAGTTGATAGAAGGTGTTATGTATATATTGTATAGCTTTGGCACTCATTGTACTTAGGTGGGAATGGGTATCTTATGTATAGGTGGCTTGTATCTACATATATGTTATTGACAGTGTCTTGTAATAAGTATATTTGTCAGACTATTTTGAATGTGGGGATTCTTTTACTTGATGACATGGTATGTGAGCTTGAGGCTTTAGTTTATGATTGCTTGATTGTGGCCTGAGGCTTGTGTTGATGATTGATAGACAGATGATGTTAGGTGTACATCTAGGGGACCAGAAGGGTCAAGGAGATGTGAGATATTTTTATTAAAGCGATTTTATAGGTTTTAAAATTTTGGTTAGTCACCTAAACAACTATTATGCTGTCGAATTTAAGTAAAAATCTAAGAACTCTGTAAATGGCTATTTGTGGTATAAATAGACTTATATGACCGTAAGTCAAGCCTATAAAAAGATAGAATGGATTTTGGAGTTAAGCTGAATCAAATAATAGGAATTTGGTAAAAGTTAAATGAATGAACCGGAAGGGCAATTTTAGGATGGGTGACCTAGTGGAAAGTGCATCACCTATTGGATTTCTTCAGGAATCTAGTAGGAGGTGTCACATTTAGTGGTATCAGAGCCTAAGTTTAATGATCTTAGGTAAAGTACATGAGTGCAACTCTCTATGTTTCAATTCCTCTGAATTGTTATGTTGTACGAGGCTAATAGGTTGTTCCTTTTGTAGTAAGCATATGGCTGATTAGGTACCCAAAGGAGGGGCTAAGGAAGTGGCTAGTTTTGCACCTATAACTATATAGGGGGCAGGCAATGCATTAGTACCTGAACCTAGTGATGTTGCACAGCAGCCACAACCATAACTACTTGGTCAATAGTAGGCAGAAGCATCTCCTGCTCTATTATAGTAGATGGTAAACTTACTTAGACATACTACTACTACTACTAATCCACCTCCACCTCCTTTAGCTCCAGTACCACCTCCACTACCAACTCCTCCATAAAAAACCCCTCTAGAAAGGTTGATAAAAATGGGAGCTATGGATTTCCTAGGTAGAAAAGAGGATAATGCTGCCAGACCTGAGTACTAGTTAGATAGAACATTCATAATTTTGGAGCAATTGAATTATATAGAAGTAGAAAATTATTAGTGTGGCATTTATCTTCTTTAAGAAGAAGCCTACAATTGGTGGAACATTGTCAGGAGGAGAAAAGCACCTGCAAACTTGACTTGGGAATTTTTCCTTAAAGAGTTCAAGAAGAAATATATACCTGACTCATATAAGAACAAGAGAAGATAGGAATTCCTTGACTTGAAGTAGGGAAGAAGGATTGATACGAGCAAAGGAGGGCAAAATGGTCATTCTAGCATACGAGGGCAAAAATGGAGATTTTACCATACCTGGAGGACCAATAATAAGATCAAGG
>CANXYI011866486.1:0-13333 GCA_948208565.1 Hura crepitans
TAATTTTCTTGTTTAAATTAATTTAAGTAGCTTAATTAATTTTCAAAAATTGGATAGGCCAACAAATGACCAACCAAGAAACAATATCTTTTATGTTCATCAATTCTATGCTTAAGCTTAAAATAATGCACATAATAAACTCATATGCCATATTATATAGCATAATCATCAACCACTTAGGTTATCAACATATTCATGCCCATATACATCTCCTCATAATACAACATAGCCATAATAGGCATACTTTTCATAAAAAAAATAAACACTTTATGCCCCTAGCATATTTTAGCCATTATGCCTCTCATAAGGTACTTATATATTCCAAAGAGCATAAGTACAACCTTATACAATTTCCAACATAAAACTTATGTATGACACCTAGTTATGCCATAACACAACTCAAATTTACAAAAAGTCAAATAAATATATTTACTCTAACTACATTGCATAATCAATACCATGATGGCATCAATTCCTTTACTTGAGCATGTATTAATCCAACATACACATACATTAAAATTTATAGGCTATTCGGCGATTTAACACATACCACACATACACATATTTATTTATCTAACTCAATACACGAACATACTACATAATATTCCCAACATGGTGATTTATGTGTATTATACAAATATTTGTCCATTCACTATTATAAAACACTCATTCTAAGCCCTAAGCCTTTTGGCCATCTAGTTATAAACCACACATACACACTTATTCATGCATCAATTCCATAACAAAATACCTACATTCTAACAATTGTTATCACTCAAGCTAAGATTAACAATCAAGCATGTATTTTTCATCAAACATATAGATGCCTATCTTAAGGCATTTTCAGCCCTTACTACCACACATACACTCGTCATGCATTTCATCATCATATAGGCATTTATTCCCACACATTTATTCCAACTAACATTAATGGGAAAAATAAATACATCATTATGCCCAAAAGCTAGCACTTTTATAACTAAACATACACACACTTAAATGCCCAAATGCATATGCACACATTAAATTTCCATAATTACACTGACAACGAGTCCAAAATATGACACCAAGTTTGCTCATGCCTTCTTTTTCCCCTTATCCTTATAGTTGTTACTCGGTTTAACTATTAATTACAAATTCATTTCATAAAAATGTATATAAAGTCATATAGGCTTTAAAAATTAAAATCAACCACACATATAGGCTTTTGGGCATTTAACGAACATGGGAAAAATATCGAAGCTTAGAAAACTTATCCAAATAAGAGATAGGTACTATTTATCTAGTCGAAAAACTGAGCAAATCCTCTGATATTTCTCAAATTTC
The DNA here is from genome assembly GCA_948208565.1 of Hura crepitans. Lineage (NCBI taxonomy): Eukaryota > Viridiplantae > Streptophyta > Magnoliopsida > Malpighiales > Euphorbiaceae > Hura > Hura crepitans. The sequence goes on from CANXYI011866486.1 coordinate 1,327, forward strand.
TCACTTCTAATGGCTTTTAGAGATCATGGAGGCTTAGATATAGGGCTTAATTATGTGAGATTTGGGTTAAATTGAGTGGGAGAAGAAGAAATTCTTGGGCCTTCAATGGAGGGGTTGTGTCAGCCAAAAGAGAGAGGGAGAAGGGGTGATAAAGATACTACTATTCATATTTTGACCAAACTAAAGAATTTTGGCCTCTTATATATTTGTGCAAAGACTCCACTTTTAGTCCCCCTCTTTTTTTCCCTTTTTCCATCCCCTTTTTTTTTATGTCAATTAACCTTAATTAGATTCCCTTTAAATCATATAATTAATATCCCATAACTTTCTAAAAATCGGAGCTCAAAAAATACAAAAAATTGAATGAAATGCTATTATTTTACTTTACCCAATTTTAGTAAAAATACTTTCTGATCTTCAAAAATTCCAATTCTAGTGCCAATGGACTATTTAGAATATTTAAATATCAGATTGTATCAATCTCAGAATTTTTTAAGCAACTTTTGAATATTTTTATGGTTTAGCTAAAACTAGGTCACATTCATGTGACACTGTTGTAAACTTAACTATCATTTTAACCATCTTAATAACTTCATTTTGACTTCAAATTTTAGTCAAAATTATATCATGATTAATACTTTCATTTAGTAAAATTAGTGCTTTCGAACTTGGAAAAACACTATTCACATCCCAAGAAGTACTATTCATGACACCAGGATTTTTTGGGTGTTACAGGAGATGAATGGGAGAAGTGTAATAGTAATATGACCAAAATGATTCTTCAGAGTCTAGAAATCAATATTTATAATGATGGAAAAACATTGCTTAATAACGGTGGGGATGGTCAAAAGTGGTCATTTAATGTCAATCACTAGAAATGATGCATCAGTATGGCTATAAAATCATCATATCACTTGGAGATGCTTCTGTATAAATACATATAATAGTAAAAATTACAAATCACAAGACGTAATGTTGTGCCCTACTAGGAACTAAGAGATGCTATGTTCTGCGGTATTCAAATCTCCAATTGCCATTAGCCACGGTGTCCGTCCCGGCTGGGTGAAGGGTATAAGTGATAATACCCTAACTTTGGTCCAGTGGGTTTAGCCTAAAAGGCCCATTCTACTTTATGTATCTATGGATTCTGACACCCATAATCTAAGTCCACACATATGGAGGTCATCCCCGAAATTAAAGACCAATTACCTACTACAAGGGATATTATAAATAGCGGCATTTATTGCATTTCAAAGGAGTATTCCTTAACACTAACATTACTCTGCTCAGGTTCTATCTCATTTCTGACTTAAGCTTTGGAGTGTTTCACTTGGGTCCGAGCTAGGATAGTATTATTCTTTACAAGAATTCATATGTAATCTTTGTGGTTGTCTGTCAGATTTCATCCTTTATGCCCGATCGAAACTTATCAATTACCATCCAAATATTGATTCGATTTGATTTGTATAATCAAGTAAGAAAATAGGAATCAGTTGTTGATTCGGTTCGATTGCAAAAAATCCTCCCTCGGCAAAAGTTGGTTAAGTTTTATCAAAATTATTCAGTTGAATAGAATTTATATGACCTTATTTCATATAAAATTGGTTTAAATGATATCAAAAAGTAGTTAAAATGATGTGTTATTGACAGCTGGATATTTCCTTTTTTCACGAATTTTTACAGTTTGATCGATCATTAAATTGATATGCCATTAATCATTGCATTTTTTTATTTTTATAATTATTAAATTTTTAATACATCAATTAAATAATTATTATATATTAATTTTATCATTGTATTTATTATTATACTTTAACTTCTTAAACATATTTATTATTATATTTTAATTTTATTAAATTTATTTATCGTTATAATTTTTCAAATTGATCATTAAGTTATTTTATTAAAATTTATTTTTTATTTTAAAAATTAAATCTATTTAAATTTAAAATGTATTTTAATTTCTTAAAATATACAATTTCATAAAATATATAACTAAATATCTAATATTTACATATCTAATGTGAGAAGAAGTTATTATATTACAAGAAATTTTAATATATAATCAATTTTGGTTAAACCTTAGTACACCTTGATCAAACATAATATCTTAGGGATAAAATTTAAATAAGACAAAATAGAAGAACATATATTACATCAAATTTTCTTAAAATGAGATTTTTACTCCAAAATTTTCTCTTTGCTTTTGAACATTTCCTTTATGCTTTTATTAATCTATACAATACATCAATAGTAAAAAAATTAGTAAAAAATTACTTTATTAGCTCTGAAGCATGCTTTTAGTAGCCTAAAGCTTAAACAACACATTAACTACATAACTAATAGTTTTTTTAAATAGATAACAAAATTGAAAACAATAAAAATAAAAATAAAATATGGATGTTGCAATTAATGAAATGATCTCATTATCGACAACATTTTGTACCTTATCTAGAGCAACATCCCTAACCTTATGAGACATAGGGTCTTGTTACGAATATTAAGCTAGCTCTACTTCCATAAAAAGCTAATTAAAATCCAATTTAAATAAGGATTACACAGCTAATGTATGATTTAAATAAGCTACTATGTGTTACTTGCACATTTCAACTCAGTTGTTAATGAAAATAAGTTAATTAACTAAAATATAAAATAAAAAAAAGCAAAAGCAAAAGTAAAATCTAAAGAGAATCATTTTTTTAATACCCACTCCTTATTAGTTAATAATCCTAGTGATTGGATCTATACACTTATCTTGGGAGGAAATGCAATATTTAAATTAAATAATTTTTCGTCGAATTACTATTCATTTATTTATTTTGAGGAAAATAGTAACAAGAAAGTTCTATGATTTATCCAAAACTTAAGCTTATAGAGATTATAAATTCTTTAGCTTCATTTGGCTACATGAAACAATAGCAGTATATCAAAGGAAGATATCCCCTCCAATTCTTTTGGATAACACCCCTCAATGCATCTAAGTAAAAAATAAAAGTAATACATAATTTTTTTCCAATTAAATATTCTTAGTAGCAAAACTAAATCAAGTAGGAGAACTAGAATGAATGGCAATGATATAAACTGTCATGATATATTAATGAAGAATGAAATTAAAGAGTTAAAGAGATCCGTCTTATCATACAAAATATGTGTAAATGCCATTAATGTTGAAAGATTAAAGTATTCTAAAGATGGAATTAAAGAACTAAGAAATTCATATTCAACAAAATTGAATATCACTATAGAAATTGATAAAGCTGCAATTAAAAGAATACTTTTGATCAATCCTAAATAAGTTGTAGCTGAGAAGATTTTTCATAAAGAACATAATTCAAAAGGGGTAAAAGGGGACATTGAAGAAGTAGATAAGGATAATGGTGCTTATGTGCATTGACTTAAAGAGTATCCATAAAAAAGAAAATGGGAACAAAGTGGCTTGGAATGTGATGCCTTTTCTGATTGACATCCTAAGATACAAAATGTAGAGTGCCATAGGCACTGGATATATTAAATGGACATTCATTTACTTGTATAACCATATATGTAACACCTTTATACCTAACCAATAAATCAGTTTAGGTACAGGTTGTCACATTTCTTGTTTGATTTCCATTCTTCTATCCTAACATTTATACCCTTTATTTAGATTTCTCAGTAACCATTTAATCTCACTTGACATATCATTTTAACATTTTTAAATATAAATATAACATACATGCATCACATTCTATTAGTACATGCATAAAAATATTGACAATATTATTGATATTTAAAAATCAATTAGTAAAACTATCATTGAAATATTCAAACTAGAAACAAATAATCTAAAGCTATTATCCATTTACATATACTTTGTATCATTTACAATAACTCTGAAATATTAAACGTATACATGTAACCTTAAGTAACCATTTCTAGATAATGATGTAGGTACACATTCAGCATGCGAACAATGTTTGTGGTAAATCCTTCTTACATGTTCAGTTATCACATAACTTCTATCATTGCTAGGACTTGACCTGCTACTATGCTCGGCTCTATCAACAACCTACGCATTAGCAAAAGAGCTTAGTGGTGTATTCTAATACCATAGAAATTATACTTTGAGTTATCATTATTCTTAGTATTTGTATTCCTTTATTCATTTACTTATGTAATCCTCTATTAATCTTTTTTATGTCCATGCTCCTATGTGTATATATAAATATCTTAAATAATTCATATCCTTCTTATGATTTAATACCTTATGTTATGTCATGCCATTTCTAATCATCTATATGTATATATATTCGTATTCTTCTTTTATACTCTTAATTATGGTTTTCATGTTTAATTACTCAATCCAAAAATATGTTTCTTTTAATAAGAATAGATTCCTTAATTTTTCCCTTGCACGTCCCTATCAAATATGTTTCCAATAACATAGGCATCAAATATTCAATCCATTTATTCATAACATCTATAACATATCATAACTATATATATCAATAATAAAATTCCATTGTATGCCCTTCATCCCAAACATTATTCATAATATCTTATTGATGTTCGGTGTTACTCATATCAATATATTAATGAGCTTTAATCTTGTCATTTACTTATTTTAACCTATATTTGATAGACAATATCTCCATACTAAATAATGGCATATCAACCCTTGTGGTCTCATCAAATATGCAGTGGCCCACATTTTAGACCTCAACGGCGGCTGTATCCATATGGATGTGTGTAGTGGCCCTACTAGACCTCAACAGCAGCTGCACTCGCGTGAAGGTATATGCAGTGGCCCTACTAGACCTCAATAGTTGTTGCACTAGTATGAATATATGTGTAGTGGCCCTACCGAGCCTCAATGGTTGTTGTACCAGCATGAATATATGTGCAGTGGTGTTTCTGGACCTCAGCGGCAATTACACTTGCATGAATATGTGCAGTGGCCCTACTAGACCTCACCGGCTGCTGCACCAACATGAAAGGAAACACCAAAGTGTTCCAGCAGCTACTAAACTCCCTAGTTAACCGATCAAGCTATCCAGTAGGTTGTTTAACTCATATGGACTATTTTTAATTCTCATTACATTTTTCTTTCCAAATATTTTCATGCCATTAAAACATCATAAGAAATTGAATCATGTTCGTAATGAATTTAAAAACCACATCTCAATCATGTGGTTATACAAATACAAATTTCATAATTATTCATCATATCATGCTTTTTCAAAATCAAAATGAGCATATTTATGCTTCATTTTATACTATATAAGTTTTGTTCACGAACATAACTCGTCACTGAGTTTTGCTACTTGCATTCTATGATTTGTATTTCTTTCACTCGTATAATTATTTGTATGAATTCTAGTTGATTTCCTTAAATTCCCATTCTTTTTTTGTAGTCTTATCTTATAGTTAATTATACAATACTATATGTACTACCTTTTACTTATATGTATATTATTCTCTTTCCAATATATATATGTCCCTTTGCTCTACTATTTATTTATCACCATACATTTCTCATATTAATAATGCCTAAATGTTTATATAATAGTTCTTTTTCTATTCATAATTCAATTATCACTTTCTTATGTCTTCACCATTCCTACTATTTTAAAAATTATAATTTATAACAATTAGATATGTTTTCATCCTATTAATTTACGTAATAAATACATCTACTTCATTTATGTTCATTATTTAACCTCATATAATTAAATTTTAATTTTATTCTTATTAAACCATTCTATATACTTTATTTTAACTCACATTTCCAAAATATAATCTATTTAATTTAATTTATTTCTTTCCCTTGACATTATTACTAATATGCAAAATCCTTATTTATTTAGCTATACTCATATGTTCTCTATCTCTTTTTATTTTCACATAATTAATTTATTTTTTTAATTACACTCCCTCACTTAAATACATACAATTATGTTTTAAAATATTAATTTCATAATTATTTTCAAATCCTTTAATTTTCTTATTTTATTTTTTTCCTAGTTAACTTAATAATATTCTAAGTATTCCTTTATTATTTTCAACTATATTTATTTTAATCCAATTAACTATTTTCATAATAATAAGTTCTTTCCCTATATTTCCATTTCTAGTTGTATATAAGTTTTACTTATTATTATGTATGATAAATTATTTTCTTTATTATGTAATCAATTTCTTACTCTTAATAGTACACTCATATTCCTTTATGTTCACATATTACTTTACTCGACTTCATATATATTTATACATATGTATATATACCTCTATGAGCTTTTATGGTTTACATAATTATTCTATCAACATTTGACTTTTTACATTAAAACATCTATTCAATTAATTCCTTGTTCATAATACCACCCATATATATATATATATATATATAACCTACACATTACTCTACTTAATTAGTCATGCATGTTCATATATAACTTTCTATACTTATCCTATCCATATTTCAAGAATTTACTCCATCCATATATAATTTTACACATTTATTCTACATTACTAATTATCTACATAAATTCTCTAATTTTCCAACTTATGTAACTAGGGTAACATAATTCCTTTCTCTTCTTCCTATGGTTCATACACTACAAACTATAATTCTTTATCATTTACATATACAATTTTTCATTAGTTCAATCTTTTTTCTCTCACTCCATATTTTGACTCACATATGCTCCAATTTATTCTTTTATTTTTGGCTTCAAATATGTCAAATATATCACTACATCTAATATTTTTCATTTTATCTCTATAGCTACACCATTCAGCCTAATGAAGTCCTCACACTTCTAGTTCTTCTTTTTGTCATTTCTATATTTCCATCATCTCATTTAGTACTTAATAGCATGTATCATCCAAACATTTCATAACTAGTCATAATATCAAGCTCACTAACTTGCATACACATAAATATGCATGTTTCATAACAAAAGTCCTTAGGATTAGAATACATATACCTTATTAGCTTAAATCCACTTAAACTTCATCTTTACTTCCATCATTTCATCATCCATCCTCCAAGTTCTATCAACTTCATAACCATATTCCTTATGAAATTCCATAAAAATAATATTAATCACTTAATTTCATTATATGCATATAAACTATCACTTAAATACTTTAATTGATTCATATAATTCACTTGATTTAAGAATCACTTACCAACCTTAAATGACCCAAACACTTGTCTATCTCCTTATTCCTTCCTTTAATTCTTTGCTTCTTCCATGTATTTTTAGGTAGCTAGTATAATAGGGTAGATAGAATAACTTCTCAATTATAACATTTGATGATTATTTGGTGTAATAAAGTGTAGAAATGGTGGAAAAAGAGATGAGTAAAATTTCAGCCATAGAGGGGGAGAGGAGAGGGATATGTTGGCTAAAACAAATGAATATTTTATTATTATTATTCACGTATTTATTTAGGATGGATGGCTAGGATTAAAAGGAAGCATTTACACATGCATGGTGGGATTTATTTCACGTGTATTTTCCTTTAAAACATCATTTAATAATTTGGCACCTCAATTAATCTATACTACACTTAAATGGCCAACATTTTTTATGCTATCAAATGGCCCATTTTGCTCTTTACACACAATTTTCACTATATTTTCTCATAAATATTCATTGAATTGAATTTATTTTTCTAATTTTTTTAATAGTTCCCATGTCGTAAAAATTTGAGTCACATGATTTTCATATTCCTCATATTATTTTTATCCAGATGTGGTAGTTTCAAATTTTTTTTAACACATTTCTGAATTTTTTTGTTCAGCCCTGAATGATTTACTATTCACTATTAACCATAATCTAGATTTCATTTTCAATTTTTAACCTCTTATATGATCTTAAATGCTCCTCAAATTGCACTATAATTCATTAAATAATTAATACTACCTCCTAGTAGGGTCAACTCAAATTGGGCTTGGGATGCACTATTCACGGCCTAATGTCATTATTCACTAAGACTAACTCTCGAATCTCATTCTTTTTATATTTCTATGTTCCTCAAATGCTAAATTCATATCTATTACCTTTGTACATGTGTTCCACTCATCCCTGAGCCTTCAATTATGAATTTCTAATTTTTCCCTTAGTCATTTTAAGTATTTACCATTTTACTCTTTGGTCGTTTTTCATTCTGTTATTCACACCAATCGACTCTACTCGATCTGCACATCCATTTCATTCCCTATTTTTTCTTATAATTCCCATTCTATCCTTAGGAAAAAATAGATCAAAAGTTGGGATGTTAAAATACAATGACAAGAACAGTAATGTCTTAATGGTTATTATACACAAACATCCTGTTTAAAATAGTTATCATTGTCTTGTCATAGCTTATATACTCAAAAATGCAATATAATGGTAATATGGTTTGTAAACCAAGCTCAAAACCATAAATAGTTAATAAGCAAATGTCAAGTTGTAAAATTGGCTTTACAACCCTCATTATATAAAATCTTTCAAGAAAAAATTATTTGAAAATGAACTAGTTTTAAGAAAATGCGATGACAAAAAAATATGGAAATATGTCAAAATATGCTCCATGACTAGCTGCGACCATCCTTATTAGCTTAGCTTTCTCTATTGATACCACCTTTAACCCATGTGTGGAAACAACCAACTATCACACAAAATTTGCTTAATGGTACATAAAGATTCCTTAAATATCCACATACATGTAAGTATATATTACATCATTATAAGCATAACCATGCCAATTCCAATAATTTACTACATCATTAGTTATAGCTCATATGTATGTTCTTACTTTAACTTACCTTTTCATTAGGTGTCATGTGAAATTATGTTTACATAAGGACATAACATGCCTTTGTCAATTCATCATCAAATATATATATAATAACATGCTCATGCTAAACAACACTTATCAATTGAGTCAAGCTATTTCAATATCTCATAAACATATTTCTCATTTAAAAATTCATTGCTTATATGTCATCTTATTTCCATGTTTATTTTATTTAACTTCCTGATGTATTTTAAGACTACTATAAACTGGATAACAGATTTCATATTGCTCTAAAGAGCTAAATAAATCACATTGTTTTAAAGAAATAATGTCATTGCTCTGTAGAACTTATAATAGCTATTGCTCCATAGAGTTTATAATAGCTATTGCTCCATAGAGCTAGAGATATCATTGCTCCATAGAGCTAAAAAGGTTGTATGGTACCCTTCATGGCTTATGCAGTTATACCCACTTATAAATGACATTCTAGAATTGCTAAAGACCCTATTGGCATGCTAATTTATCCCAACACAATAATGCTAGTGAAAGTATACATAGGCATATTATTTAATTTACTCAATTCTCATAGTCATTGTATTTCTCATGTCATCATACAATATCATTGGTGTGTACATAACATAACAACAAGTAATTATTCGTTTGCCATCTCAAGGCATTATATCAAATTATTAACTCCAATCGATCTCAATTATTCAATGATATTCAATTCATATGTTACATGTTCATAAATTATATAACCCACATAAGCATTTCATAATCAACATTTCACGTCATAAGGTCAAACATATCCTAAGCATCTCCTATTGCTATTTCTAAGTGTTTGATCATATTGTATAATCAGAATATCAACAAAAGCTTATGCATAATTGCTTACCTTGACATGCACACGCACACACAAACACACATATGTCATTTCAATTCATATTCTTTTGCTCATTTGCTTTATGAATTATTAATTATTTCCTATAAATGTCAAAATAAACCAAAATACAATAAAGAAATCCTAGTTTAGATTGCAAGAACGAAACCTTTAAAAAGCCATTTTCTTTTACAAGTTAAAAATTAAGTTTTGTTGGTTTTAATAGGGGTCATGGCTATGTGCCTCTTTGAGGTCACAGCCATGAGGCTTACTATTCTAACAAATCCCAAATGTGATTTTCATAAAAAAAATAGTAGCAAATCCCAAGTTTTTCAATCCAATTCACTCAAGTTTCAATACTAATTTGTTTATACACATAATATACAATTTTCTCATCAGTAATCACACAACAATGGCATCAATAATCAATCAAATAACATTAAATTCATTAACATTGTTCAAAATTTTAGGTTGTGAAAAAAAACCCCAATTTCACACAAAATTCAACATAAATTCAAGGATTAATTTATGTATATTTTGGTTTTGAGGTCTTAAACTAATTAAAATCGAGTTACTCTTATATCACAGCTTTTCCATTCAATTTTTGCCTCTTTTCTTTTTCTCTCTCTTTAAGTTCATCAATGGTAGCCACCAAAAATCATATGATACCTTAAAATATGCACATATAAGAGTAAAAAATAATGTAGGAAGAATCTTTAAAAGAGAATGAATAATTTACCTTGATGATTGATAGAGTTTTTGTGTATATAGAGTTGTTTGTAAACTTGAATAATGGAGGAGAAGAGAATACGTTTAGTTTTCTATTCTTTACTACAATTTTTATCCTTTTATATGGCTTAGGATGGATGACTAGGATTAATTCATTTCTATCCACCCAATAACCTGTATCAATTAAAGCATATATCTATTTAATCCTTTTATATTATTTTATTTTTTATTCAAGTTTTGTGGTATTAGATGGAAGATTAACTTTAGTGGAGAAATGGTAAAGCAGAAGCAAGAATGTTCATTATTACATGATCAACATGCTTCTAAGGTTTAATACTTAGTAGCTCAAAAGTTCTCATCTTCTTATTTGCACTACCTTTTCTCCTAGATGTCAAGGGAACTAAAAGACTAGGTGCACTTTCATTAGGAAAAGGAAAACATTTAGGTAAATCAACCAATTAAGTGACAAATATGATCTTGTGCATTTGGCTTTATTTGAAATGTTGAAACTTTTAAAGATAATAAATTCCTTTGATGATTGATCATTTTCTCATAATAACTAGATAGAGCTTATGCATCCCCATTAGTACCTAGAATATTATCATGTACTTATTTCACCCCAATTAAATAATACAATATCTTAAGACGAATCCAAAAAATAATTAATATGTTGAGAATAAATCAATACAAGTATTGCTTGCCACCAATTTTTTCCCATTATGTGCTATGATTTTCACATGATTCAAGAGAGAAAATATCAAAGTGTAAATCATTTTCATAAAGTGGTGCTGCCTGTAATCATTTCATAAAGGACTAGTTTGGAAATAGATTTCTTAGCATCTATGTAATATGCATAAATGCGATAATTTACCCTGTTCAAATTTTCATTGGTTCTCAAATATTAGAACCTATATTGATTCAAATTATTTACATAAACAACACATCCTTTTTGTGCTACTTGAACTGTAAAAGGACTAATACCAACAAAGAAGTCACATATTGTCTCCCTTAGTTGGAATTGAGAAACCAACTGTATTTATTCATGTTCTAACCTTTGAATTTTGATAAACCGAGCCATAGTCAAGCTTGAATGTTGCCCTATATTGCTTCACTTCTATAATTATATAATTTCTCTAGCCAAAATTTCAAACTTTGGCACTCCACTACCAAAAAAAAAAGGAATATTGCGACGGATTCTACGATAGAAATAATTCTGTCACAGATCTGCGACGAATCGGCAATGGATTTATCATTCCGTCGCGAATTTATAAATAATAAAAAGAGAAAAAAACCGCGACGAAATAAAAAATTATGTCCCGAATTATGGCGCCGAAATTTCCGTCGCAAATTTTTTTCTATTAAAAAAGATAAAAAAAATTACGATGGAATATTATTCGCAACAGAATTTTCATCACAGAATTAAAATTATAATATATTAAATTATAAAAATATAAAATATTAAAATTTTATTAATTATTAATTTCACTCAAATTTAAAATTTTATTTTATAATATATTATTAATAAAATTTTATTAATAATACATCAAAATTAATAAAATTAAATTTTATAAAATTTTATTATACTATATATGTTTAAAATTTTATTTTATAATATATTATTAATAAAAT
>CANXYI011866575.1:0-13391 GCA_948208565.1 Hura crepitans
TAATTCTGTCCCTATAACTTGAAATTCAACTCTGAAATTACATGTTTGACATTGAAAAGTCAAAGACCACTTGCACAACATATAGCATAGCAACCAAAAGAATCTGTGCACCGTCTGGACTATGCTGAAGGAAATAACAGGCAAGAAGTACATGGTACCTTGATGTCTTGCAGGTCAACATTTGCAAACTGCAGCAACCTATCATTTAGATAATGCTCTACCTGAAAATTCCAATTACAAGTATTACTAAAGGAAATACGTTCCAATGTTCCATGGCATTCCTGGGAAAAGAAAATGGCACAAAATTTCTACCTGCGACCTAAGAACTTCTTTGTACGTTCCAATTTCTCTCAAAGCAATTGTGAATTTGTTCATAACAGGCCCTGAGAAGTATTGATAATAATAGGAAAAAATATGAAGATGAATACATATATAGGCCACGCAATGAGACGCGTAAGTTCATATTGGTCATTCAAGAGTCATGCACAGAGAGAAAGCCTCAATACGCTATAGGTTGAGTTGTACGTTCTATTCTATGTTGAACTAGCTGAAAAGTATTAAGCTAAGCCCAAACATAGACCGCTGTAGCTACGTACCACTTAAAGTTCGTAGCAACCTAATAAGTGAATTATCCTAATGATTTCAAACAAACAAATAAATAAACAGAACAAAGTATACATGCAGCATGGATGTGAAAACTAGGCAAAATACTGCAAAAACCAGCAGGTCCAATTGTCGGATTAGAAAATAGGTAAATGAATTCATATTTTTTCGAGTAAATCAGCAGTCTTAAAAATAATGACGCATGAACCTTACCCTTGAAGAGGGAAATGACAACAATAGGTACACAAGAATCTAAGTATCATTAAACATGAAGCAAACAGAACTAGTGAGCTATTATATACAGCAAGCACATAATAAAAAACAAGTACCTCCAAAGGCAACACAAACAGGATCATTGTGCCCTCCTCCAAAATTTTCAAGAGTGGTTGCAAAAGCAACGTCGCCATCGTAGCCCTCTCCAAGCCCTTCTCTGAAAATCGTAGAGAATTATTGAGCACATAGCAATTTTCAAAGCATATAATGCTTAGAGGAAAAAGAAAAAGGATTCAAAAACTTCATGCTCATTTGATTAAGTGCTCAGCGTTGGAGACTCAACCTACACGGTTCTACTTCTATGAGGAATATATATTAGGACCTCTGTCCTTTTTGCAATATATTTTGAGAAAATTAAAAGGCAGGCCTAATTTAAGGAAGATATATACTTGAACAAGTGTAAGTATAAAAAATAAAAAAATCAGAGTATGAAGATGAACTAACGTGTACTTTCGACATCCTTTGATGAATTTTAAACACCTTCCCCTCAGTACCTCAGCATTTTCTTCCATGCATTGGATCTGGTCAATCAAACAAATCCATCAATCAGCTTCCTTGCATACATGTAAAAGTTCATATTGCAGACAAATGCTTTCGCGCGTGATTACACACGACCATGGAGAAAAGAAAAATCATCAATGCAGACTTTAGCAAGAGAATCAGCTAAAAATCAGAAGAAGAAGAAGAAACGAAGCTTAAATCGAACAGAAACGCATGACAATGAACATAAAATCCAACCTGTTGACGAAACATAGGGGAATCATCAAGCTTGGAGAAATTCATATCGAACTTGGCACTAAAATCTCGGAATGGTACTTCTTTGACAAATGAACGAAACGTCGAAGGGGAGAGAAAGAGACAGGAAAAGAGAAAGAGAAAAGAATTTTCGGTTCTTTTTGTTGATGGAGATTTTTATATACATTTTTGTTTAGTGCTTTTTCTTTTTGGATAAATTTGCGCAATCAAAGGGGAAGGAGAAGAAGCAGTTCTTTTTTTTTTTTTTTGAAGTGTTTGCTTAGAATAGAACATATCAGTCATTTTCCGTTCGCGAACTTTCATGGCTGTCGCTGAAAAAAATAAACCTCCATTTTTCTTTTGAAAACGCGCCCTTTTTTCCAGGCTGTGTTTGGGGAAGTTAGCAAAATGGTGGAGGTTATTCCAACTTCCCTTCGTCTCCCAAAACAGAACTCCGGTGTGAATTTGTTTCTCAGTAATTAGGAGTATCCAAATTCTAAATGGGTGCTCCGAGTCAGCCAATTCTTTACTTTCTGCCTCAGTATTGGGAAGTTGTAACGCCGTCAATTCTTTTTTTTTTTTTTTTTGTTCGTCGAAGAGAAAAGAAGAAGCTGATTCTCCAATTTTTATTTTCCTACTTTTATTGTCAAGCAGTCGAACTAAATACAAAGACTTAAAAATTCAAATATTTATAATAAATAAATATTCCAATATTGATTTGAGGATTTTTTTTTTAAAACATCTGAAACGAAATATATATATAAACTTATATTCGTGTATCTTGCATTAAAAAAAATTGTAGTCGCATTAAATGCTAATTAATAACTTGTATATGCAACATGGGATTGAAGGGAAATAAAAAGAATATAAATATAATATAATCAATTAAATTTTTTTTCCTGTTTTTGATAATAATAAAAGAAGAGAGAAATATATATTTGACGAAAATTTTCCATTTTCCTTCAAAATCACTTTTATTTTTATCTAAAATAATGAGAAACCGGAAAAAAAATAAGATAGAGAATAATAATTTAATTAGTTGAAATTTGTTTTTTTTCTACTTTACTATAATTTGATGTCTACTATGTGTCTAATGCTGTGATTTTTTTGAAAAAGAGTGATTTTTAAAAATATATTTTAGGGTTTTGTATACAAATTTTTACCGAAATATAAAAATTGCTCCATTAATTTCAAAAATAGGATATATTTTTACACATATTAAGAAATTTAATTTGATTAATATATTTTTATTAATATGTCTCAACATTAACAAAAGGTATGTTTATAATATAAATATAATAATTTATATTTATTAATTATTATATATATTACATAAAAATATATTAAATATTTTATAAATTAAATATAATTTAAAAGAAAAGAAAGGAAAATATATTTTAAAACAAATTCAAAAAATAAAATTATATTTTTAAGACGAAATACAATAAAACATTTCGAACTTCCTTTCCTGAATAAAAATTCAAATAAAAAAAGAGAGATTTACTTTTCATTTCACCCTTTTATTTTTATTTTCAAGTATTATTGCAGCAAATTTCAGTAATTTTGCGATAGAATGATTTAAACCGTATTAAATTATAAAAAAAATAAAAAATTTTATCCACTAAATCGGAAGTACAATTTTTAATAAGCAGTAGATTGACACGTGTCTAAATAACCGTTAAATAAAAGAATTAGTAACAAAAGAAATTAAAAAAAATATAATTAATAATAAGTCAGTATAGCTAAATGTAAATTGTGCCATTTTTCCCGGAAAAACCCATTTCCTGCCCCTGCAAATGAACTCGCGCTCTTCAGTTTCTCCTTTTCAGACAATGAAAGCCGAGAACAGGTTAGTCATCTTTCGATTCTTATAGATAATGCATGTGCCCATTGTAATTCTTAACAAAGTTGTGAACTTTACATTTAACTAAGCTCTTAAAAAAACTTGCCTGGACCGTGGGTTTGTTTTGCATTTTCAATTTTCAGGAAGTTTGGATTTTTCTGTTCCTGTTATCTGCTCCGGTTTTTCTACGTTATGTGGGTATATCTACATTTTCCTTTTTCTGTGCTTTAAACTTTTGACTGTCCAAACAACAATAAACAAGGAGAGAAACAGGAGTTAATGGCTCTTATATTTCAAGAGATTCATCTTTTATCAGCAGAAGGTTTTCGAGGAAAGTCACTCACTTAGTTGTACAAGCATCTCTCTAATTGGGGATTTAATTAGATTATGCTGTTGGTGTTTGATCTTATCTAGGAAAGTCACTCAATTAGTTTTATTGTTTATGTTTTTGAATGCCATTAAGTACGCATTTGAAGCTGCATAATTCATTAGGTAATTTATTTGGTGAAGTTTTTGTTATAATATCACCTGAGATCCTTGCAAGATATATAATCTTTTCCATGCAAAAAACTAAATCGTGATCTCACAAACTTTTCCTTTCTCTCGACTTTTAAGTTCATAATTTATCTTTTTCCTTTTTTCTGTCAACTTCATTGGTGTTAACCTCAAATAATTAGAGCTTGCTTTCCTGCTCTAGAGTTGAATGATATAAGTGGAAGTATGACTCAAATGTTGGTAAAGAGCTCCTATACCATGGATTATCTTTGTATTTCTGAGAATTAACCTTTGGAATCAAGAATAAGGGATGGATAGGAAGATGCAACTGGCTCTTAAAGAAAAAGAACTGGCTCAAGATATGATGATATGCAATGACTTTGCTGGTGCCAGGGAGCACTTGCTTCAAGCACATAGCCTGTTTCCCCAAATTGATAATGTTGTTTCCATGATCACTCTCTGTGACATACTAGTTGCTTCCAAAATTAAGTTTCCAGGTTGTGGAATTGATCCCTACTGGGTGCTTCAGGTTACACCCTCTGCTACGTTTGCTGATATTGGATGTCAATACCAGAAACTCGTCACTGTGTTGCAGCCTATCAGGAAAATTTTCCCATGTACTGCATTGGCTTTGAAACTTCTACTGGATGCTTTAACCGTACTTGGAGATCAAAAGAAGCGTCCTGAATTAGATTTTGAAAGGATTACACGCTGGAAAAATTATAAATCTTCTGATCTTCATGCTTCAATCAATCAACATAACCTGAAGAAACAAAGCATAAGCACTTCTCAGTGTCCTTCAGCTTTTTCCAGTCAAGTTTGCAATGGGGGAAGCATTCTACCTGAAATGTATACGATAGATGTTGCAACTTCTGAAGCAAACCAAGTTAATTTGATTAAACAGCAAATTGAGATTGGTGTTGAAGAACTCATTTCATCTCCTGCTAATTTGAAGTGTGGACAGAAAACTCCGGCAGTGGTAGACAAAAATGAAGGCTGTGTAAATTGGCCACCTACATTGCAGACTACTAGCTTGGAGGAGATTTTATGTCCCTCGAAAGCTACACAGCAGAAAAGGTCTTTCCAGGACTTCTACAACTTTGATAGCGATAGAAAGTTTCAGCATTTTGAGGCAGGTCAAATTTGGGCTGTAAATTATAGAGCCAGTCTGGGTCATAGCTATCAGTATGCTCGAATTGATTCAACCTCAAGAGTAGCAACTTGTGTGACATGGTTGAAACCTATTCCTGTCTCTTCTACTGAGAGAAGGTGGTGTGACTTAGGCTTGCCAGTTGCTTGTGGCTCCTTTGAAGCAAGTTTGGAGATGCAAATGAGTATTGAGTCCAGATGGCCAATGATTGTGTGCTATAAGTGTGCCTGGGATCATGGCGTGACTAACCAATCATTTGAAATTTACCCCAAAAGAGGTGAGGTCTGGGCAGTTTACAAGGATTGGAATCTTGAAGATTGGTCTTACAATCCTGATTCTGTGAATCAATGCAAATTTGAATTGGTTGAGATAATCTCAGACTTTTCAAAATATTTAGGTACATATGGAGCATATTTGATCAAGTCAAATGGTTTCTCAAGCATCTTTGAGAGACAGACAATTGGAGAAAATCCTGTCACTCTTCAAATTCCTCCGAACAATCTGTATGTGTTCTCGCATAAAGTTCCTGCTTATAAATTTAAGGGTGGAGAGTTTGATAAGATTGTTGAAGGGATGTATGAGCTTGATCAATTAGCTTTGCCGGATTGCATGATTCAACATGTCAGCGCCCAGCCAATACGGGAGGCAAATTTTCACAAGGTATCCGAATTTGCTTTTACTGGACAACTTCCATCTTTGAAGTCATTTCCAGGGAACAAAATTTTGATACCCAGTTGGTCTGAGAGGGACTTCGTGATGGGTCAGGTATGGGCTGTATACTGGGGGAAGGATTTTATGCCCCGAAATTATGTGAGAGTAAACGACATTTTATCGGAAGACAAGGTGAGTGTTACATTCTTAGAACCTCTGCCTGTTCTTGATCATGAGATTGAATGGATAAAACAAGACCATCCTATGGGATGTGGGATATTTAAAGTTGGTGAAAGGAATGCCAACATTGGCACTTCACTCTTTTCATATCTAGTCAGGTGTGGAGAAAGCTCAAGCAAGTCATGCTACAAAATTTATCCTCAAAAAGGACAGGTATGGGCAATGTACAAGGGTTGGAACGCCAATTGGAAAATGGCTGGAAATGAAAGTTTTGAATGCCATATTGTGCATATTTTATCAGACTTTTCAGAAGAAGACGAGATAACAATATGCAGGCTTGGAGAAGTGAAGGGCTGCCTAACTTTCTTCCAGAAGCAACAATATGATGGATTTGATCTGATTCACAGAGTTCCAAGAGCAGATATGCTGAGTTTTTCCCATCGGATTCCAGCTTTCAAAGTTCCTGGAGTAGGCAAGTATGGCATACCAGAAGGCTCATGGCATTTGGAACCACTTGCTTTGCCCACCAAGTAACAGGATTCCTTTTCTGGACAACACGAGACTTTTATTTTTTAATAGTTAGCTAGACATAGACGTAGATTGGATCAATGAATTATGGAGACTAACTTTTACTTGCCACCTTCATGTGGTAATACAAACTCATGAAACAAAACAATGACAGATCATACAGAGTAATTTTTACTTGTATTATGTATATGGTAGGTGACACACTATATGATAGATTTTACCCTTGTCTTTTTCAGAATTAATATATTTACGATATATACAACTAACAGTATTTTATGTATGTATTCAATTTTGTATTAAATAGGTCAATATTATTGTTGAAAATTACAACCGCGGTTAGAATATATATATATAAACTTATCTATCTCTTTTTTACTATTCTTTTGTCATTAGAAGCGATAATTTATGTGCCAGCTTCCGTCTTGAAACAACCAAAACGTGAAAGATGATCAGAATTCTTGTCCTAGTTCAATCTATCCAGTAAAAAAAATTTCAAGATAATTCAAAAATTTTCAAATCACCAAAATTCAATATGATCTTAGCTTCTGACTACCAGGCAATGCCTCCAACATCTAGTCATATAATTCTTTTTTCTTTTTCCTGGGTTATTTCATCAGAGCCTCAATCTGAAAAACTTTTATCAGCTCATCGCCAAAGCCTACTTATGAAGCCTTTCTTGTCCTTCTTCATCCTGTTCTCTAGAGATGGGAAATCGATATAATTATAGGCGAGGTCCAAAATGATTGGATTTCGAGGTATTGTTTGGAAGGCTGGAGGGAAGGCTTGGATTCGAGGAGTTGCTTTCACATTTGGATCTCCAACAGCAGACTCGTAGACATCAAGTTTCTCGCTAAGGAATTTCTCCACCTACACATGTTAAGCATTTTCACAGATGAAGCACATTAATACCACTGTATTACAAGTATGGCAATTACAAATATCAAGGCCATCATCTTACATGTTCTAGAATAGATAATGTGAAAGAAATCACAACTCCTACAAGCTCACTCAGAAATTAGAATGCTTTGACAAAAGATAATTAACAATTATGCAAGTGAAAAAAGAAACCTACATCGGCCATCACAGGTACTACTTTCTTATACCAAATTTACCATTATACTATAATTTTCTACCTGCTAAATCAACATATGCAGTGACCATATTTTGTCAAGAAAAACATTACTGTGAACTACTAATTAAAAAAAAAAAAAACCTCCAGACACAGGAGTCACCCATTGATCTAAATGGGTGAAGGAACATACAGTTAGCTGCTTAAACAAACAGAGTACTTATGCCAACAGTCTGATAAGGTTTCGAGCACTGCACAAAACACAAAGCCAAGTTTCGTGCATACCACAGATAGGTATGGCCTAACAAGTTCATACAAACCTTTACATGCATATGTGGTAATTACCTCAGATACAACATGCAATTCAACATTATTTAAGGTCAAGATAATTGGAATCACAATAATGTTGACCTTGTTGCTTGCTAATAACTCTTTTATATTAATTAATAAGAAGAGAGAAAAATAAACCAATATAACATCTAGCAAAATATAAGCTACCCATCTTCTTTGTTCTAAGTTCTATGGTTAAGATGCTTGTTTAATTTATAAAAATAGCATAAGAAAAGCTAAAATGCACCTTCTTGTCACCGCCACTTAATGATATTGCAGAAACTTTTTTTGATAGGTTCTCCGGAGCCTTCTCCTCCTCCATAATTCCTGATGCATGCTCAATGCAACTATTAGATCTGCAGTCATTGTATAAAGTCTTCAGCTCTTTTACCATTGCCTGTAATGCAAAATGATATACATCAAATATCATCCACAAAACAAGATAGATATCAAGAATATGATCTTATGATCATGAAGCATTAACAATTAAACAAGCTAATTTTTCTAGAGGAATTCAAAATGCAGGTACAAGTAAAGAATCAACGTCATATAAAAACTTGATAAATGAATTCTACTAATGTAATGCAAAAGCACTGCGAGAAAAAGTAATATTCCTTTTCATAAATTACCTCTTCAGTATTATTCAGAGATTGAAACTTCTTAAGGGCATCTTCAGCTAAAGAACGGGCATGGCAATATAACACATATGCTTCTGTCCTCTTCCCAGCTAAACTGTAAGACTTAGCCAGGTAGAAGCACCTGCAAACAAAACGCCAACCAAAAAAGATCAAGTCATCAAATGAACATAGAGCATCAGTGCATAGTGCTGACAAGACCACGTCCTAAAAAAGCCAGCAGGAATAATTGGAAAAGACTTGCAGGTATCCAGTTAACAATGATTTAGAAAATGAATGAAATAAAAAGTTCAATGAGGAGGAAAAAGGCTAAAAATTAATGCACCAATGGAATAAATGCCCGTCTTTGAGTAAAATCACAGAAAATAATCATATGCTGACCCTAAACGGATCTTGAGTTTTAGCTTAGTAATACAAGTGCAACTATAGCCATGTCCTGGCAATTCAATCAAAGTAGAAGCTCATGCACAAACCTTTGTGCTCGGAAAGCCAAACTTTTAAGTACACAGTCTTCCGAGAATGCAACTTCTTCAGGTTTTGTATCTCTTCCAGAACTAACTAAGTCAGAAAGATCAGATGTATTCTGTCAAAAGTAGCGTGATTAAAATGATTAGCTACTTAAACTGTGGCAGTGGCATGTATCACATACATTAGTTGATTGAATCAAACTTGCTAGTAAGAAAAACATGTTGAGAAAACGTAATATTTGAGAGACTTTCGTTAGTTTACCTGCAACAAAAGATCATACAAGCGAACAAGTTCCTCAGGCTTTGTAACTTTCTCATTTTTATCATCACGGCGCCTAGTAAGTTTACTCTTTGCAATGCTAACCAACAACTGGTTACGCTCAATCGTCCTTTGTCCCAGGACAGCGCTAACAGCTTTATCAAGGCCACTTAAGTCATCCTTAACGTTATCAGCATTACCTGCACTAACCTAGAAACTCAATATGTCAGAAAATGCATGCCAAAAAGAATGGACGAAGAAAAATCACACAACTAAAAGCCCATATTACGTTGCAAAAATCCAATTGATGTTGCTATAAAACAAAGAAGAAAAATCCACATTTTCATATAACACTATTGACAAAATCCCATACCAAGTCACTGCGAATGCAACTTCTAGCTTCATGATACGCAGTAAAGATTTTGTCAAAGCTGACCAATTTTTTCTCTGCTGGGAGTGAATCCGCTGTTGGACCATGCACATCCTTCTCTAATTCTTGAGCTGGAGAAACCATAGACAACAACAGAATTTAAGAATTTGTGCAACTATACACACACACACACATTGGAGGCAAGAAAAATATGCTAATAATGAGACCCAACACCTCTAAAAATGGAATATAGAGACAAATTACTCTTAATATCAAAATATATGGGCTTTTCTAGGATTGCAATTCAAAAAACACCCCTAAAATCCAAATATAGTCAGAAGACTCCATTAATTTGAGAGCCAAAATTGAGATTAGATTTAGATGATGACTCGGAGGAAAAGTCAAAGGAATTTATTGCAATTACTCAGATTCAATATTATGTCTCACAAGAAATATTTGTCGTCCCACTCAAAGAATGAAAAGTCAGGAAAAAAAAAAAAAGATAAGGGCAAAGATCACCACAAAAAACCTGCCTAGTGCCTATGCAACAACATTGCCAGACACGCAAGTAACATAATCTACTATAAATAGAGTTGCAAGACATTTAAACTTTTTAGTGGGGTAACATTTCAAGTGAACAGCCCTTGACCTGTTTTTGTTCTTGCA
Organism: Hura crepitans; assembly: GCA_948208565.1. Classification (NCBI taxonomy): domain Eukaryota; kingdom Viridiplantae; phylum Streptophyta; class Magnoliopsida; order Malpighiales; family Euphorbiaceae; genus Hura; species Hura crepitans. Next base: position 10,255 of record CANXYI011866575.1, read on the forward strand.
AATGATATCTTTTATCACTGGCAATGGCACTTCCGGTGCCTTTTAATAATATTTCTTATAGCATGTCAAAACAAGGGGCAGGGAAAAAGAGAAAAAAAAAAGATGATGTTACAAATATGTCAAATAATACATAGCCTTATTTGAAATGATGGTTACCCCTCTAATCACTATGCCAACTAAAGAAAAGCAACCTTTTAAAATGGCAACCCGAGTTTTTGCATTGGATATTGGAAATTTGTGACCAAGCCAATGAAATTCTGTCAGGGACGCTGCTTGTTGAGACCTAGCCTCTGCCATGACAGCCTGCAAAACAAGGTAATACATTAGAAAAAATGGATAAAAGACAAAATTGAAAATCCACAGAATATATTTTCTAATCACAACTCACAAGATAGGAAGAAACTATGGAAAGAATTTAGAAGTCATCAAATTAATGATTACAAAAGCACCCATATGCACGAAAAACATGATAAGGAGTAGGGGAAAGAGTTGTCCACCATAAAATACAATGCTTCAGGAGTGCAACATCAATTCTATGATTGGACTGAGAATGTAATCAAGAATGGAGCAGTCTCTTCCAGGATGGATAACTTTTTAAAATAAGCAGCAGGACAACAGAATCGAAGCAGCAGAGATGCTCTGAAGACATCAAAAGGCAGGAAAAAAAAACTTGGAAAAGGAGGGTAGCAACATTGATTTCACACTAAAATACGCCATGCTCACCTCCAATTTAGCTTTAAAAAGATCCAGGGCAGGACCTTCCATCTCACCAATTTGTATAAGGTCAGAAGTTTTAAGATTTGACTCGCCAATTTTGTGTCGGCAGTATCGAATACTAGGTTCCAGTTCCTCAACACGTTCGCGGCACAAAAGTTGATTCTCTAGGTCTCCATATTTCCCAAGTTCCTCATACACAGCTCTATATCACATTCATCAAGTTAGCCAAGAACAGTTTTTGATGAAGAAAAAAAAATGGAAACAGCATGTACAGCTTGCTGGAGAGATAATAAAAGGCTCAAATGAAGGCAAATTAATCAGTTAAAGGACATCAGATTTTAAGTCATAATATCATATTCTTTTTATTCCAATAACCATGATAAGAAATCCAAAATAACATGGAAGATAGATATAATTGTGTCTATAAAAAGTATGCATTCCACTGAATCAGTTAAATTCTAATATTATAATATCGCATTCCATCCTATCACATAAGGAGAAACGTATGCTTAAAACAAATTCAATTTACTTGTCTAAACAAATGGATTGAATTCTTATATATCATATGACTTGTGCCCTGATTTTGAAACTTTTGCAAAAGTGAACTTTCCTAAACATGAGAGTTAAAGCAGATTGAATTAAATAGAAAAAATTCCCACATATAAGAAAATTTGGAACACTAAATTGACTTGGGAGTGTACAGTGTGATAAACAGATTTCAAACACTTTATACAGGGTCTGAATTTGGTGTAAAGAAAATATAAAACATTGCCTAAGATAAGAGTTTAGAATACAAAAATTATATAAATATGGCTGTTTATGAAGAGTGAGATTTTAAGAAAATCTTTGTGAAATTTGCCAAATAGTAGCAACACTAGCTATGCAATTCTATCAAGAAAGCAGCAGAAAATGATGATTATATATGATGAAAAGAAGAACAAACCTGGCACTTATAAAATTCTTCAGTGCACTGTCCCAATTCCGATCTTGTTCAAACAATAAATTGCCATTCATATAAGCAGCATATGCCTATAAAATTGATAATGGAATTTAGTTTATATATGGAGATGTCCTATCATGATTTGAACAAAATATGGGAAAGTTCTTAAAAAAAAGTACAGATTTAGCAGAAGCAGTAACCAAAAGAATTAGAAACTATTTGATGGTGTTACATGATCAAGAAATGATAAAGGAACATGTTGACATGATAAATAGATTCCATAATAAATGACTCTAGTCTGAATTTGTTTAAAAAATTGGAATTTCAAAATGTCCAAAAGCAATTCATACTCAGAGTCATATCTACTGAAAATGAACTCTGATGCACCAATCATTCAGGTGTATGAATTTCACATCTTAAGAGTCTGACGCATAGTTGAGGTGTATAATCCAGTTTCCTCATGAATTCACCATCAGCTCTCAAGTTCACACAACAGTGATGCAATATAATGACAGAGAAAAAACAATTATCATGACTGTAGCCTCAACATCTTCCCAACAATTAGGCAAACAAAAGTAACCTCAAAACTCTGGGTGCTTAGTCATGTCCAAAATTATTAAAATTAAACCCGATGAGTTTAGATAACTAAAACAAAGGCGCACCTCAGCTTCTAGAGATGTTCTAGAATCTCCCTTGGCAGCACACAAACGTGAGAATAGATCAGCCCACTTTACTGCCTTCCTCAGTCTCCCTATTAGATAGATGCGTTGCCTAGCATTTGGACCATCTGGAAGTTGCCGTTTTTCCATGGCATGGCTCCAAGCTCTCTCTGCCGAATAAAGGACCAAATGCAAATACCTATTTTTCTTTCAAACACAACAAATTACTAACTCTAACAACATTTAGACCAAAAGACACTCAAAAAAACTCTACTCGAAATAACTACCAAGCAACAGTCAGTGCAATAGATTTTCAAACAAAACAAACATAAAACAGCGGTTTTTCTGACAAAAAGATGAACCCAGCAGTGCATAAGGCACAATGGGAAACAAAGCCAAATGAGAGTACTTAAACTCGATATAGATGGAGAACAAGATAAACTACGTTGAACAACACTCACCTCACTTCAGTAACTGTCGATTCAGTTATGGCTCTACGAGAGTATTTACCACGGCCATGAGTAAACTTAAGCGATTTATATAACCTCCTCAACCGAGCAGTACAGTACCTCCTGCACTTGAAATGCGATTACTCAACTCAACAAGACCACTCAGATTACAAACAATCTTATAACGTAAAAGAATCACAGCAAATGTTTATACCGGTAACGCGCATAGTCCCCATGCCGCAATCCATGCTGCATCTGCGCGGACTTCAGAAGCTGCAACACTGTTTTAAAAACTAGTCATATCCTTCCGCTTAATTGAGCTTAGAAATGCCACATAATTGTGCGTACATACAGAGAATTTGAAATTTTGGT
>CANXYI011866911.1:0-10257 GCA_948208565.1 Hura crepitans
TTCCTTAATAAAAGTCACAATAATAAAAATTATTTTCCTAAAATTGATATGCAACAACCAAAGTTCTCAAACTAAATCCATCACCCAATTTTATATATGATATTTTCAATTTCAATCTCGAAATATTCCATGAACACTAAATTAGGTAGAACATGATTTTGCACATTAAAAAGAAATAATAATTAAGAATCATTTTTTACCTAATTAATTGATGCTTTGTTAATAAAATAAATTCTGATTTTTTTCTTAATAAAAGTTACAAATGATAAAATATATTTTTCAAATCGACATACGTGAACCAAAGTTCTTAAACTAAATAATCATCCAATTTTAATAAAAGTCACTACAATAAAATTCATTTTCCAAAATTAACATACAAGTACTAAAGTTCTCAAGATAATCAACTGCTTAATTTCTTGTATGATATTTAAATTCCAAGCACCTATTTATTTTTATGTAAATATATTTGTACTTCCTCATATATGAATACATGATTTTTTTTAATTATAAAATGTCACTTGAGAAAAAGAATAATATTATAAATTCAAACTGAATTTTTGTATTAATTTGGGGTATAAATAAGAGTAGGGTTTCAAACCGCTTTGGTTTTAGCCCTACAAGGTATTTCCCAACTCCGGTTGAGTGGTGCCTCCTATCTTTTAGTGTGCAACTCACTCCTCCTAGGCTAATCAAATAAGAGTAACTTTAGATTCCTCTAGCTTCCTTCTTATCGTTCGAGACTTAAGGAGTGAGGCTTAGGTCGAGTCTTCGACTACTTTAATTTGATCGACCCAAGGAAAACTTAAGGGACACAAACACTAGGCTTATGTTCTTGGTTGATCAGCCTAGCAGGAATTAAAAAATTCATTATTTTTGAATGAGGGCAACCATGGTTGAAAGGGAATGCTCCATTGTTTAAGGCTTAATGCAAATTTGTTTGCTATTGTTAGCTTTTAATGTTTAGCATCTTTTAACTTTTGAATTTTTGTGTGAGCATAGTTTGGCTTTTTAGTGCGATTGCAATAAACTTTTAGGCTTTGGAAATTATAATAAAGAATGAATTTCATGCTTTGAGTATTAGAACCTATTTAGATTTAAGATTTCAACAAAATACATTCTTTTGGGTGTAGTTGCCCTCAACTTATTATTTTCTCTCTCATCTCACATTTAAGGATATTTCTCATGCTTTATAAGGAAATATCAAGTCTTGAACTTCAAACTTGTGTGTAGCAATGGTGAGCCATCATGAACTATATGGATTAAGCTTATCGTGTTTATTTTCTTTTTCTTTTTTTTCTTTTTTTTTAATTCTCTCAACACTTTCAAGAGTATCATGCTACATAATGAATGTGGTACACAAATATGCTCATGAAGAAAACAAAATGAAGTTTTATTAAACTTCAATCATTCCAACATAGAAGTAAGAAACAACTAGAAGAGAAAACTATAATTGTTCTAACATAGAAGCAAAAAGAAACTAAAAGAGAAAACTACAGTAGTCTCCATATCTTTATTAGATCCTTCCATATCTATGGTTAATGCGATCTTGTTGAAAGACATTACTGGCCTTGCCTTTCAAGGAAAGAAGGGATGTCTGAGCACTCTTATAAGGTACAATTCTCAGGATCGGGTATTGCTTCAAGATCAATGAGGTTTTGGATGGCATGGCAATGGTTTTTGCACTCATTAGTAAGGTGACTAGTCTTTTGGTGATAGGCATAATATAAATCATATCTATGTTTAGTTGAAAATGGTCCAGTTGGTGGTTTTTGGGTAAATGGATGAAGGAGGTTTTTGCTCCTTAATTCTATGAATATTAATGACAAAGGCCTATTAAACTTAGCAAATTTGTTTGACGGGCAATCAATCTTGGTTTCTCGATCATTATTTGCCTTCTTAGTGGTCTTTCACTTAGGTAATTCTTCTTGAAACATGGCTCGAAAGTTCTCCATTTTAGAAGCCACAGCTTTTTTGACAATTGCTTTAATGCTCTATAAGTCTTTGCCTTCTAGTGTCATTTTCAGATAGTAGGATTCCTTTTTGAAGGTATGGGTCCTTTCCTTAGAAGAGCCAGAGTGAAGAATAATCCTTTTAGTATGATACAGTTGTTAATATGATATGATACATGCTTCAAGCATTATGATTATGATGTTATTTTATGCTTTACATTCATAGGTGATTGTAAGGTTAAAGGTTAGTGATATTCATGGTGAGGTCTACATGTTATTGATCTTAAAGACACAAGGTGGATGGTTAATGCATGTATGAATGACTAAGCTTAAGTAATATGCATGGGATGTAACTTTAATGATACATGTGATATGTACATGACATGCCTAGATATAATATGGATATGTGATGGAGGCATAATACTAAGTAAAATGGTACAAAGTCTACATGATAAATGATATGTATCTATGTATGGTATGCCAAATGTGAATGCATGGATGAATAAGCCTAACTAGTATGTGTGAAGTTAGGGGATAAAATAACGTTATGGAAATAATATGATATGTTTAGGCATAATGTAACGAGACGAAAATCTTGACTCTCGTGAATAGTACTTTTTGAGGTGAATAGTGCTTCTTAGAACTCGAGTCACATTAAATGTACCGATGGGTAGTATTAATTATGAGAGAATTTTGGGCAAAGTTTGTAACCAATCCAAAGTCATTTGGATGGTTAAACATGCTAAATAAGATTTTATGGCACTATCCTATGAATAGTGCCACAGGCAAAGCTAAACTGTAAATAAAATAAAAAGTTGCTCAAAATAATCTAAAAATGTTATGACCTGATATTCAAATATTTAAAATAGTCCATTGGCTTTGGAATCAGAATTTTCTGAGATCGGGAAGTAATTTTACTAAATTTTTGGGAGATAAAATGTATTAATTTTTTAGGTTTTTGTCATAGTTTGGATTCAAGATTTTGGGAGGATTTAAGGTATGGATTTATGGAATTTTAGGGATAGAAATGAGGAAAAACTGACATTCCTATTAGTTATAATAATTTTTTGAAGGAAGGAAAATTTATTTATGGAACAGTATAAAAAGGGAAATTATAATTTCTTTCCATTACACACCAAACCACACCTCATCTCACCTCCACCTCCATACCAAAAACTATCCACGTCCCTCTCTCCCTCTCTTCCTTGATTTCTTCCTCTATGGAGGGACCTATCTAGAAAAATTATACCCCAAATGAATAGCATCCTGAGACGAGTCTGTGGACACCAAAATCACCGGGAACTGCAGAGTATTTCGAGAGAAAAATTGAGATGATTCCCGAGGTGACTAGCAATCACCCGACTCCTGAGTACTTTTTTTTCGAGTTTGATATTTTTCACGAGTTCATAGGGTATCGTAGAGCATATATCTAGGCTCAAAATATTTTTTTTGACATATGGATTATTTTATATTATTTTTTGAAGTTTGTACCCTTTTCTATTCATAGGTGCGACATCAACTCGAGCCTCTCGAGGTAAGGAGAAGGCTTAGGCTAGCTTTGGACATCTAGTATAACTTGTTTTGGTATGTGTAATCACATTAACTTCAATTAAATGCATGAATTTCTAATATGTCCATATAGTTACATATTAGCATTAAATGCCATAAATTGTTATAATGCCTAATAAATGTGTATATGTGTGTATAACATTAAATGACATTATTACATGGTATGAATGTGATGCATGGTGAATGCATGTGGGTCAAATTGTCCTTAAATGATGCCATTTTCTTTTATGTGATGAAAAGACCATATAATGCTATTATGCAAAATAAATGTGATGTGACCGTGTATAATTGATTGGAAGTATATGGATGTAATTTTAGGTATCTAAAAATGGCATATAATGGTTAATGTGTATAATGTGTGTGTTTTATGGCCTTGGGCAATGTAAAGGCCAAAATTTGCATATGTAAGCCATATTTGCATAATGGTGAATTATGTACATAAATGACTTGGATATCATGTTTGGTGATAAAATGCCATTCAAAATGTGCGTTCATAATGATTATGATGTGTATGCTTGTGTGATGAGGGCTGAATGCCAATTTACATGTCGTATGGTTTATTGATGGGTATATGGGTATATATTGCATGTATGATGCTTGATACTGAAAATGTGTATAAAATGACATGTTAAGCAAAATGTGATAGTTATGCATAAGCATGATGTATTTGATGTTATTATGATATCTCCTTAGTATGGGCATAAATTAAACAAATAATTATAATAAAAAGGTTATTTGTGGCTATAGCATAATTAAGCATAAAATAATGCTCAGTGTATTTTTAAATGATGTATTATGTGTTACATGGGTGTTTTTGGTATAATTTCATGTTTAACCCATTTATATGATGTATATGATGTATATAGAGTTTTATACTTGTAATATTGATAGGTTGATGCATATAGGGTCTTAGAACCCAAATAGGTGAAAATGATGCGTAGGTATGGTAATGGAGATAAATGCATGATTTTTTATGTTCGTTACCATGTAAATTGGAACATATGTAAGTTTATGAGCAATATATGAATACTTTAGGTGTGTAATTGATTTTATTCTTATTGAAAGCAATTATGCTGTGAATATGGACCTAGTGTGATTTCTTCATGTTTTTAAAGACAAGTATATGCATATTGCATAATTTTGTTATTTTTGTAATGTGTGCATATGTATGGAATTGAAATGGCTCACTTGACATATATTGTATAAATGTATGCTTAAATAGCTATACCTAGTTAAAGTGATTACACTACTAAGCGAAAGCTTAGCACATTGCTTGTTTGTAATGCATAGATAATAGGACAGTAAATTAAAGCCAAAACTTCTACATATCAGGAGATATGAAGATAACCCTTATGTGGGTATTTTTGTACTTTTTGTAATAGCTATTGTGATGTAAATGTATTATTTAATAGTTAGTGTGGTCTTATGATCTCGAAGGGATTAGGTCTAATTTGCATTTTGCAGTAGGGTTTTTGTACTCAAGTATTTTAACTATTGACTTTGTTTTTCTACTTCTCGCATGTTTGCATGTTGATTGATGATAATACATGTGAGTTTGTTGATTGTGGAGAGCTTGAGGCTTATTGTGTTTATGTTGTGATTAGAGGGTTAAGAGGACCCATTAGAGTTAGAGATGAGTTTAGTGATGTTTTAGAAGTGTTTTTAAGTAGGTAAAAATTTGGAAAAGTGTCCCGGTACAGCCGTTATACTACCGAATATTTGACATTATAACCCTAATGTTTACCTTGATAAGCATGCCAAATGATTTTCAATGTTTTTACAACTTTATAAGTCAAGAAATTGGTTTATTATTTATTTAATAAAATTTTTTAAATTAATCGGGTTTTACAGGTATGTGAAATTGGATATTGGTATGCGATGGTACTTTCTATTCGGGCTTGGTGTACAAACTAGGTAGAGGGTGTTACACTTAGTGGTATCAAAGATCTAGTTTAGGCTTTCCTCTATACCTACGGGTTACATAAGAGCCCTATAGTATATTTACATCATAATACTATTACATATGAGGCTCTTAATTTGTTTTTATTATCTACAGACACATAGATAAGCCATAGTACGACTCAAAGTGAGGAGGAAGAAGTAGAGAACCATGCTCCTATGACTGTAGAATAAGAAGGGGCATAACTAGAGTGTGTGACCTCCAATGATGCGGGACATGCTGCACCTAGACATTAGGGTCAGCCAGCCTGGCTAGAGACTATGTTAGAGTCTATTAGGTAGGCAATAATGGCCGTTGTAGCTACTACAACTACTGCTACTGTATTTGCTACGGTACACACAGCTCCACCTCTAGTACCTTAAGAGCAATACGCTTTTTGGAAGACATACATGAAGTAGTTATTGAATAATGAGGTTGAGCACTTCAAAAGTGAAGAGCTGGATGAGTCTAGTAGAGCTGAGTATTGGTTAGATTAGACGCTCAAGATTATATAGTAGTTAAAGTGTCCTCAGGGTGAGGATACTGCATGTATTACTTTTATATTGTCAGAGGAAGCTTTGAAGTGGTGGGAGGCCACTACTAGGCATAAGGTGGCTGATGATCTATCTTGGGAGTTCTTTCTGAAAGAATTTAAGAAGAAGTACATAACATAGCATTACCTGGATTCAAAGTATTAGGAGTTTATGGATCTAAGATAGAAGCATAGGTCTATATCTGAGTATGAGAAAGAGTTTGCTTGGTTAAGCATATATGCTAAGACAATGGTGGCTATAGAAGAAGATCGTTGGAAGAAGTTTGAGAAAAGGCTAAATCTAGATGTTATGAAATAAGTTGCTCCAATGCAGATCAAGGACTTTTCAACATTGATAATAGCTTGTCATACTAATGAGATGGTGAATCAGTTGAAGCAGAAGAGAGATAGCTTCAAGAAGAGGTCCTTTGGCCAAGGACACGGTAGTTCTAGTCATACAGTTGATAAGAGATAGAAAGGGGGTCATTCCAAGCATCATCAAGATAGGAAGTCAGATCGATCTCATAGATCAGGATAGGGTTCCAGAGCATAGACTTAGATCTCACGTGCTCCTAGATCTACTACTAGCAGTGTTCTGATACTAGATTGTCATACTTGTCACAAGAAATATCTCGAAGTTTGTTGGAAGACCATAATAGGAGTTTGCTGGGGTTATGGCTCTAAAAAGAATTTCAAGAGAGACTGCCCAATGAGACCATATGATTCTTCAAAGAAGTAGGATAAGAGAGATGCTAGGAGCAAAGCTGAGGCTAGTTAGAAGGACAAGTCAGAGAGTAGAGCTCTAGCCAAATAGTACACCATTCAAGTTAAAGAGAAGGTAGATCCCATAGATATTATACCGGGTATATTTCATATCTTTGACTTAGCTGCTTTAGCATTGATAGACTTAGGGTCCACACATTCTTATATCTGCACAACATGGGTTATAGATTAGGGTTTAGTGTCTGATGACCTTGGTTTTGACATGATGGTTAGCAATCCAATAGGATAGCATATCATTATGAATAAAGTGTTCAAAGACTATCTTTTGTCAATACAAAGACATGTTTTCTTAATGGATCTTATTAAATTGCCATTTAATGAGTTAGATCTTATCTTAGGCATGGACTAGTTGTCTAAGTATCATGCCATAGTGGATTGCAAGAAGAAGAGGATCACATTACAAGCTAGTAATGGATTAGAAGTGATAGTGATGGGTGAAAGATCGAATTGCATGGCTAATATAGTATCAGTAGTTATGGCTAGAAAAATGATGTGGAAGGGTTGTCAAGCCTACCTTACATATGTGGCTGACACCAAAAGGGAAGTATCAGAAACAAGTTAGATTCCTATTGTGGCTGAGTTTGAGTATGTTTTCCTAAATGAGTTACCTAGTTTGCCATCAGAACATGAGTTAGAGTTTGGTATTAAGGTGATGCTAGGCACAGTGCCAGTTTCTATAGATTCATGTAAGATGGCTCTTATAGAGCTGAAAGAGTTAAAGATACAGTTGCAAGGGCTTTTTGACAAAGGGCTTATTAGACCCAGTGTTTCACTATAAGGAGCACCAATTTTGTTTGTCAAGAAAAAGGATAGTTCCTTGAGACTTTGTGTGGATTAATAGTAATTGAACAAAGTCACTATCAAGAACAAGTATCCTTTACTATGAATCAATAATCTTTTTGATTAGCTTAGAGAGGCAGGTGTCTTTTCTAAGATTGATCTTAGATCTAGGTATTATCAGTTGAGGGTGAAAGAGGTGGACATACACAAGATGGCTTTTAGGACTAGATATGGTCACTATGAGTTTTTAGTGATGCCTTTCGGGCTAACTAATGCACTAGCAACATTCATGGATCTTATGAACCAGATCTTCAGCTTATTTCTAGATCAGTTTGTGGTAGTCTTCATAGACAACATTTTTATGTATTCTAAAAACCAAAAAGACCATGAGAATCATCTATAGATAGTTTTACAGATCTTGAGAGATGAGAAGCTCTATGCTAAACTCAGTAAGTGTGAGTTTTGGCTAGAAGAAGTATCATTTTTGGGGTATATAACATCAGTAGAAGGTATAAGAGTAGATCCTAGCAAGATTTAAGCTATGATGGAGTGAAAGCCACCTAAGAATATAATTGAGATAAGGAGTTTATTAGGTTTGGTTGGATATTACATAAGGTTTGTCAAGGGGTTTTTCTTGGTAGCAGGCCCTATAACATGTCATTTAAGGAAGGATATGAAGTTTGAGTGGGATAGCAAATGTCAAAAGAGTTTTGATAAGCTCAAGAGTTTGTTGACAGAGGCTCTGATTTTAGTCTAACTAGTGTCAGGAACAGACTTCATCATATACAGTGATGCCTCACTGAATGGGTTGGGATGTGTACTCATGCAGGATGGCAAAGTTGTTGCCTATGCCTTACAGTAATTAAAACCTCATAAGAAAAACTATCTAACATATGATTTATAGCTTGTAGCTATCGTGTTTGCTTTAAAGATATAGAGGCATTATCTTTATAAGGAAAAGTGTTATATCTTCACTAATCACAAGAGTTTAAAGTATCTACCGACACAAAAAAAAGTTAAACTTGAGATAAAAAAGATGGATGGAATTGATTAAGAACTATGATTGCCTTATTGATTACCATTTTGGGAAAGCTAATAATATTGTAAATGCCTTGAGTAGGAAGCTTATGTTAGCTTTAAAGGCGATGCATATCCATTTAAAGTTGAAAAAAGATAGTGGTTTGTTAGCCGAGTTGCAAGTTAAGCCAAGTTTGTTGCAAGTGGTGAAAGAATCATAGAAAGATGATCATAGGCTTCAGAATATCATGAGTATGAACTATTGAGTTTTTGATTAAGGAAAATGGTTATTTGTATTATCATGACCAACTTTGTGTGCCAGAGAAGGAAGGTTTGAGATAGTAGATTCTACAAAAAGCACACAATGCACCATATGTTATGCATCTTAGTAGTACTAAAATGTACCAAGATTTGAAGATGATATATTAGTGGCTAGGCATGAAGAGAGATATAGCTGATTATACAACAACATGTCTCACTTGTCAGCAAGTGAAAGCCAAGCATCAAGTTTTTTCTGGTTTGCTACATCCTATAGCAATTCTAGAATGGAAATGGGACTAAGTCACTATGGATTTTGTGATTAGATTACCGATAACTAGGAACAAGCATGATTTTATTTGGGTGGTGGTCAATAGATTGACCAAGTTAGCTCACTTTATTCCAGTAAAGAAGGATTATTCATTGGAAAAGTCGGTTGAACTGTATGTTGATGAGATAGTTAGGCTTCATGGAGTGTCTTCGTCTATCATTTCAGATAGAGATCCCCATTTCACATTGAGCTTTTGGAGGAAGCTCCATAATGCTTTGGGGTCTAGACTCAGTTACAACACAGCTTTTCATCCTTAAATGGATGGTCAATCAAAGAGAATCATTCAGATTCTTAAAGATATGCTTCGAGCATGTGCCATAAAGTTTAAGGGCAGTTGGGATAGATTTTTGTCATTGGCAAAATTTGCTTACAACAATAATTACCAAGCAAGCCTTGGTATGGCTCTATATGAGGCATTGTATAGTAGACGATGCAGGACTCCTTTTTGTTGGATTGTGTTGAGTGAACACAAGCTTATGGGACCAAATTTGGTCAAGGATGCTGAAGAAAAGGTAATGATCATGAAAGAGAGGCTAAAGGCTACTTCAAATAGACGAAAATCCTATGCAGATTTAAAAAGAAGAGATATTGAGTATAAAGTTGGTGATAAAGTTTTTCTTAAAGTATCTCCATAGAAAAAGGTGCTAAGGTTTAGTAAGAAAGGAAAGTTAAGTCCGAGGTTCATTGAACCATACGAGATCACAAAACGTGTGGGTCTATTAGCCTACAGACTGGCTTTACCCCCAAAGTTGTAATAGATTCATAATGTCTTCCATGTCTTGATGCTGAGAAGATATAGATCAGCTCCTTCACATGTGTTGATAGCTAAGGAAGTGGAGATATGACTAGACTTTTCATATGAAGAAGAGCCTGTTGGTATCCTTGCTAGAGAGGTCAAAGACTTGTGAAACAAGACTGTGCCATTAGTGAAAGTCTTATGGCAACATCACAGCATGGAAGAAGCAACATGGGAGAGTGAACCTTAGATGAGAGAGTAGTATCCATATCTCTTTAAATTAGGTATGTCAAGCACGACATCTTTTCTAAGAGGGGAAGAAATGTAACAACTCGAAAATCCTGACTCTCATGAATAGTATTT
>CANXYI011866931.1:0-13835 GCA_948208565.1 Hura crepitans
TCCATTTACTAAAGTCTTAGGGGGTATTGTGATTTAGGCCACGTAACTTTTATTCTCTTATTACTATTTATCCCAGTTAAGACATATAACTTTGGTTTCACTATTACATACATATATCCTTTACTGTTATTTAGGCTTATACTTAAAAGATGACTCTTTCAACAATGGATAATAGGATCTATATCTGTACAGTGGCCCACATTATAGACCTTGATAGCTATACCTACCTAGATCAACTCGATAATAGGGATTAGTTCACTAGAACCTCTTAATATTGGACTGGTAGGGATCAATCCTACTAGACCTCCCAATAAGAGGGATAGTAGGGATTAATCTCGAGAGACCTCCCAATAGCCTAAGTCTCAACATCAGTGGATAGTAAGGATCAACTTGTGTGAACCTCCTAATATCCAAGACAATATAAGTAGTAGGGATTAACCCATATAGACCTCCTAATACCCAAAGTGTGTAGGGGTCACGTTTAAAACCTCATCGGCTGCACCTACCATATCATACAAATAGGTGATAATCCACCTGGACTAAAGCCACTAGCAGTTACTACTCCTTAGTTAACTGATAAACCTATCTAGTAAGTGGTCTAACTAATATAAGCCAAGCTCAATGATCATTTGCATTTCTTATCCATCTTAAGTAATCTTGTGCTTTCCTTACTTATTTTACTTTTGCTACCATTTGTTAGGTAATTTGCATTCGCTCATGTTACTCAACCATTACTTTTAACCTCTTAAGTTCTAACATTTGATTATCTGTTTTACTCATTCTACATAGTTATAACCCTTAGCTAACCCCATAACCATTGGCCATCCATGTCATTATATTTCTATATCATCTCACCCATGTTTAAATTATATGGCTACCATATTGTTTCTACATTTTACCATGATACCATATCATCACATTACACACACATTTCATATATTCCCTACTAATTATTCCATTATTAAAACCATATGCTTCTAAGTATAGGTATACATTAAATACCCTTAAATGGTATAACGTACATCTTATAGCCATCACACATACCACACAGCTATCACATGAAAAAGCACATACGCCTAATGTTTCATTAATTTCATATCACAATCATGTTTGTTACTTAGTTTCTAGCTCATTTACATTACATTTACATGCTAACCACACCCACACCCACACCCACACATCCACCCTTACTCCACCTTTTGGCCATACACACTTACACATTATTTTCTCCTATTTTCTTTAAACCCTTATGCTCACTGTGATCACTATATCACATACACACCTTATCCCTTTCAAACACATACACATACATCTAATGTAGTAATTCCATACACACTTTTATACACACATATTTAATTTTAACCAACATATAATACATATTACATTAATTCACTTACTCTAAGCTCTAATGCACTTCAATTCAACACCTTAATGCTTGTTTTTGCCTTCCTTTAACAAATTCTTCCCTTTTTCTGCAAACATATTAGGGTTTTAGCTTTAAAAATTCATAAAAAATCTTACACATATCCAAATTGAAAACTAATTAGATAGACACCATCTACACAACTAATACTACCTAAATAAAATTTAAAACTTTGAAAAAGAACACTTACTCTCAAAAGGGAACTATTTAGCAATTACTCAAATCTCCTCAAATAAGCATTTTTCTTTATTTTTACTAGTAAAATTAGATTTTAGAGATTGTGGAAACAAAGTTCATTGTCTCAATAGGTGGATTTGGCTTGAAATTGGGGAAGAAAAGTAGAAAAATGGTGGGGTGCCCTAAAAGGAATAGCGTCAGCCAACTTGGGAGAGGGGAGGTGGAAGACAACACACATATGTGAGAGTTGGCACAAATACCACTTTATATGTTATGACCATGGATAACCACAATCGCGCCACGTGTTTAACCAATTGTCCATATTAATCCCATTTTTATTTTATGCTTCAAAAATTCCAATTTAATGTTTGAAACCTCTAAAATTCATGCTTTTAGTGCCAAAAATTCTAAAAAATCTCAATTAAGGGACCCTTAAAATCTCAGGTCAAAATTCTAAAGGAAACTAGGTCAACTATTCACTCGCATAATTAAAAAATTTTGATTAAATATCAATTGACCTCAAAATATTCTAATTCCTTCACCATTGAATTATTTAGAATTTTTAACATATAAAGTATGCTATTTTCAGGTCCATCTGGGCACATCCCAAGCCTTTCCTAGCATAGTGCCAACTAAGGTCACCATTCACTATATCTTAGCATAAAATAATTTATTTGTTTTACTAAAAGTGTTAATTATTTCATTTTCATCATTATTTTGCCCATCAATTTTTTATGACTAGTTCTCCCCCTCAGTCATCTCACAGTGTCCTAAATGCTTAAGACATACTGTTTATACCTTAAGAAGTACTATTCATAAAATTAGGATTCTCGGGCATTACAATACTTCCTTTCTAAAGAAATTTTGTCCTCGAATTTTACCTGATGAAAACAAGTGAGGATATTGAGCTTTCATTTGTTCTTCACTCTCTCAGGTAGCCTTTTCTATCTTGTGATGCCTCCATAGCACTTTCACTAGTGGTATAGACTTATTCCTCAACTCCTTGACTTCTTTGACTAATATCTATACTGGTTCTTTATCATAGGTTAGATATGGTTGTACTTGGATTTCCTCTATGGCTATTACATTGGAAGGATTAGATTTGTATCTTTTCAACATCGAGATATGGAACACATTATGAATCTATTGCAGTTTTGGTGATAAAGCCAATCAATAAGCTACCGGTCTTGCATGTTCTACAATCTCGTATGGGCCAATAAATCTCGAACTCAACTTCCTTTTTTTACAAAATCAGAGCATCTTTTTCCATGTTAATACCTTGAGGAATACTTTTTGACTAAACTCATATTTAATATCTTTTCACTTCAAATTAGCATATGACTTCTATTAGTCAGTGGTAGCTTTCAACCTTTCCTTGATAATCTTGACCTTTTCCTCAGCATCTCTAACTAAATTCGATCCCATAAGCTTGCTTTTGCTTACTTCACTCCAACAAAGTGAAGTTTTACACTTTCTACCGTACAAAGCCCTATAGGGAGCCATGCCTAAGCTAGCCTGATGGATGTTATTATAAGCAAACTTAGCCAAAGGCAAGTATTGATCCTAACTTCCTTTAAATTCAATGGCATAACTTTATAGCATATCTTCTAATACCTGCATGACCCGCTCTAATTGTCCATCTGTTTATAGATAAAAGGTTGTGCTGAAAGTGAGGTGGGTACCTAAAGCTTTTTGTAATTTCTTTCAGAATCTGGAGGTAAACTAGAGATCTCGATTAGAAAGGATAGTAAGTGGCTCTTCATGCAACTTCATAATCTCTTATATGTACAATTGTGTCAATTTTTCTAAGGAATAATCCATCCCGACTGGAATAAAATGTGCTATCTTGGTTAAACTATCTATAATCACCCATACTACATCGCACTTGTTTCTGATCATAGGCAAACCTATTACAAAGTCTATGGTGACCTTCTCCCACTTCCATTCCAGAATTGCTATGGGATGCAGTAATCTAAAGGGAACTTGATGTTCAAATTTCACCTGTTGACAAGTAAAACATCGAATTACATATTCAACCATATCTCACTTTATTCTTGGCCACTAATAATGTGATTTCAGATCAAGGTACATTTTTGTGCTCCCTAGATACATGGCATAAGGAGTATCATGTGCTTTCATTAGGATTTGTGTCCTAATTCCTCTTGATTCAGGTACACATAACCTATCATGGAAATATAAGAACCCATTTATTTTGATCTCAATTCCTATGGTCTTCCCCTCTTTGACCTAACTCATTATTTGCATAAGATGGTCATCTCAAGTCTATGCCTCTTTCACTTGTTGGATCAAATAAGGTTTTACTTGCAACTTAGCTAAAACTATATCATCTTTAGTGTATTCAAACTTGGCATTCATAACTTTTATAGTAGCTATGAACTTCCGACTCAAAGCATCAGTTACTATGTTAGCCTTTCCCAAATGGTAGTTGATTAGGCAATCATAATCTTTTATCAATTCCATCCACCTTCACAGTCTTAGATTTAGCTCACTTTAGGTAGAAAGATATTTTAAGCTTTTATGATCACTATAAATGTAGCATCTCTCACCATACAAATAGTGTCTCCACACCTTTAATGCAAAAAACAATAGCAGCTAGTTCTATGTCATGTGTCGAGTAATTCCATTCATGTGGTTTTAGTTGCCTCGAGGCATAAGCTACTACCTTCCCATCCTACATCAATATACATTCGAGTCTATTGTGTGATGTGTCACTGTACATCACAAAGTCCTTTCCCTGCTAGGGTTGAATGAGAATAGGAGATTCAGTTAACATTACTTTTAACTTATCAAAGCTTGCCTGGCATTTGTCATCCCACATAAATTTCACATCCTTCCACAATAATTGAGTCATCGGGGCTACAATCATAAAGAAACCTTTCACAAATATTCTACAATATCTAACCAATCCTAGAAGCTTTGAATCTCAGTCACATTCTTAGGAGGCTTTCACTCAAGCATCACCTTAACTTTACTTGAGTCAACCCTAATGCCTTATGCTTATGCAATATGGCTTAAGAAGGCTACCTTATTTAACTGAAATTCACACTTACTCAACTAGTCATATAGCTGCTTCTCCCTTAAAGTTTGTAATACTAATCTTAAATGCTATTCATGCTCTTCCTTGGTCTTAGAAGGTACTAGGATGTCATCGATAAAGACTATAATGAACTAGTCTAAATACAATTTGAAGATCCTATTCATTAAGTCTATAAAGGTTGTAAAGGCATCAGTGAACCCAAATGGCATGACCGGGAATTTATAATGCCCATACCTAGTACAAAAGCAGTTTTCAAAATATCCAATTCCTTGAGTCTCAGCTGATGATACCATGACTTTAAATCAATTTTAGAGAATACACTAGCACCTCTAAGTTGGTAAAAAGATCATCAATTCTTAGCAATGGGTATTTATTTTTAACTGTCACTTTATTCAACTGTCTATAGTTAATGCATAGTTGGAGTGACCTATCTTTCTTCTTCACAAATTATACTGGTGCTCCCTATCATGAAGTACTCAGCCTATTGTAACTACAGCTTCAACTCTTTCAATTTTGTACATGCCATTCGATATGAAGTAACAGATATGGGGGTGGTACTAGGATACACTTCAATTTTAAAGTCAAGTTCACATTTTAGAGGTAATCCAGGTAGCTCATTTAGAAATACATATAGAAATTATGACATTACCGGTTTCTGGTTAAGGCTCAACTTAATTTTATTTATGTCAACCATATAGGCTAAGTAGGCCTCACATCCTTTTTGAATTAATTGCCTTGCTTCCATGGCTGAAATCACATCAGGCAAAGGATTTCATTCACCTACTACTATCACCTAGCCCTTGTCAGCTATCTTGAGTATGAGCCTCTTTTGTTTATAATCTACCATAACTTGATATTTAGATAGCTAATCTATACCCAAAATGACATCGAATTCATCGAATGAGAGCTCAATAAGGTTCGTTGAAAGCATATGATCCTAAACTACTAGAGGATAGCCTTTTTATATTTTATTAACTACCACATGCTGCCCAATTGGGTTACTAATCTTAATATCTATGTATATAGGTTCAGGTTCTAAACCCCTATCTCATGCTTGTGCAGCACAAATGTATGAATGGGTGGATCTTGGATTTATCAATGCTAAAATAGATGAGTCAAATAAAGAAAAGGTACCAGTAATAACATCAGGTGCCTCAGCTTCCTCTTTAGCCTAAATGGCATACTACCATGCTGGTGCTCAAGCCTCTAATCTCGTTTTCAGCTTGTACCCACCTTATCATTCTTATTTTCCTTCTGGCCTCTACTAAGTGTTGGAGAAAAGCTTGAAACTATGTGGCATCCATTTATTTCTTATGGCAGTCCCTTTGATACTGATCTTAGGAACCACAAATAAAATGCTCTTCACTTGACCTGCCAACACACTCCCCAATATCTTCTATTGTAAGTCCCGCACATTAGAGGTGAACTCTTAGTTGTAGACACTGGGGCACTAGTAGCTTGCTGTAGTGGTCGAGGTCTAGATTGAGGCCTTTAACCTATCCTCTAGGTCTAACTTTTTCTCTAGGACTTATGTGGGTCCTAAGTGCCTTTTTGCTTTTTGCCTACACTGGGAGCTAAACTGACTTGCCCTACAGTGAAGGGCCTCTTCTTCTAAAAGGTCTTTCTCCTTTTTTTCAACATCTCCACCATGGCATATGCAACTAAAACCAAGGAGGAAAACACTTAGATCTTTGAAGTGGTTATTTATATTCTTAGTTTAACATTGAGGCCTTTTCAAACCTCTTGTAATGCTCTTCTTCAATAGGGACAAACTCCTCTGCATATTTGCTCAATCGGGCAAAGTCCTTTTCATACTCAGTCACTGACCTCTGGCCTTGCTTTAGATCTAGGAACTCCTATCTCTTCTTGTCCAAATATGTCTCTAAAATGTTCCTCTTCTTAAACTCTTGGAGGAAAAAGTCCTAGGTTACATTTACTGCAGCTTTCCCTTTTTGTGTAGTTTCTTACCAGTGAAATGCTTTTTCCTAGAGGAGAGAAGTGTCACATATCAAGTTTTCTTAAAGGGTACATTGTAGCTGCTGTAAATTCTGACTGTGCACTCTAACTAGTTTTTAACCCTAGCTATATCATCTTCTATAATTCCCATAAAGTTTAAGGCCCCCATCTTTTTAACATCTCCAAATAGGTCTTCTATAATGTCACTGACTATACTAGGGTTAGTGGTGGTTGGGTAGCTGATGTAGTGGTATGTCTCAGCAAATCAACTATCTATTGTAGAAACACTGGTGAAGCCTATTTCTATACTAGATGTACTGTAACACTCGACACCGGAGTAGCTAAACTCATAGGCCTATGTATAGTCTTCGGTGCATGACAAGCCACCTCTTCTCCCTATTTCGGTGGGGTATGCTCACTCATCTTGATTTGCTAAAAAAAAAAAGATAATCAGCCTCAACAGTGTAGCTTTACTTAACACAAAACCCTAATCAATGGCACTCATGTATGTTATACCTAGGAATGCCTAAACCCGCTTTAATACCACTTAATGTAACACCCCCAATCGATCCTATATTTAGACTAGATAAGAGAGGTCACCTTCCTACAGGTCACCTATCCTAATTTTGCTCATTTGATCCGTATTTAACTAATAGAGCAACAGTCGTGTCAATATTATCATGATATTTTAATTTAGTCTAATTTTATTTTATCCCCTTTTGGTCTATTTATCTATCTTATTAGGGTGTTCAAACACTTTTCTAGTAAGGCTATTTTAATAAAAATCCAGCAGCATAATAGCTACCCGGGTGAAAAACCAAAAATTTTAACCTATAGATGACACTTTTATAACCATTCATAAGTATTTCTCAATCTTTTAGACCTTTCTAGTCCTCCTAAAATATCATCTCATCGTCAGTATCATTGGCATATGTCTTAATCATCACATCATTAAGCGATAGACACATAGACATATATATATATCATGCATATTATAGTAGTAACATCATAACTTGTCTCATAATTTACAAACCAGTGTATAATAGTTTTACATAACCAGGCTATGTCTCTCTCTATACATGAGTGCCCCTATCTATTACTAACACAAATGTAACAAAACATGTACGCAAAAGAAGGCTGCTAGCTACACTGTCTATTGAGGTTGAATTGCAATTTAAGATCTCTTACCTGCACATCAAAAACACCGACATGCTAAGAATGCACTCGGTGATGAATTTAATGTAATATGGATTGTATCATGTATACATACAACATACATTATGCAAATCTCATAGCCATGCATGTTTACCTTATTCATATTTACTATTATAGGGCACAAGTTATAAGTTTATGCCAGACACATAACATTATATTCAATTTACTGAAGTTGAGGGGGTATTATGATTCAGGCCATGTAAATTTTATTCTCTTGTTACTATATATCCCAATTAAGACATATAAGTCTAGTTTCACTATTACATTCATCTATCCTTTACTGTTATTTAGGCCTATACTCGAAAGATGGTTCTTTTAACATTAGATAATGGCATCCATATCTATGCAGTGGCCCATATTATGAACCTCAGTTGCTATACCTACCAAGATCCACCTAATAGTAGGGATCAGTTCACTAAAACCTCCCAATACTAGAGTGGCAAGGATCAGTCTTACTAGACCTCCCAATAAGAGGGATAGCAGGGATCAGTCTTGAGGGACCTCTCAATATCCCAAATCTCAACATCAGGGGATAATAGGGATCAACTCATGTGAACCTCCTAATATCCAAGACAATATGGGTAATAGGGATCAGACTGTATAGACCTCCTAATACCCAAAGTGTGAATTCACATTTAGAACCTCAGTGGCTGCACCTACCATATCATACAAATAGATGATGATCTATTTGGACCAAAGCCACTAGTAGCTGCTACTCTTTAATTAATCAATCAACCTGTCTAGTAAATAGTCTAACTAATATAGGCCGAGCTCAATGATCATTTGCATTACTTATCTATCTCAAGTAATCTCATACTTTCCTTACTTATTTTACCTGTGCTACCATTTGTTAGGTAGTTGCATTCATTCTTGTTACTCGACCACTACTTTCAACCTCTTAAGTTCCAACATCCGATTATCTATTTTACTTATTCTACATAGTTATATCCCTTAGCCAACCTTATAACCATTGGTCATTCATGTCATTGCATTTCTACATCATCTCACCCAGGTTTATGTAGCTGCCATATTGTTTCTACATTTTACCATGATACTATATCCTCACATTACACACACATTTCATGTATTCCCTAGTAATTATTCCATTATCAAAACCATATGCTTCCAAGTATAGGTATACCTTAAATACCCTTAAACACTATAACATACATCTTATAGCCATCACACACATCACATGGCTGTCACTTACAAAAGCACATATGCCTAATGTTTCATTAATTTCATATCACAATCATGCTTTTTACTTAGTTTCCATGTCATTTACATTACATTTACATGCCAACCACACCCACACGCATGTATCCACCTTTGGTCCACCTTTTAGCCATGCACACTTTATGCACATGCACATTACTTTCTCCTAGTTAGACCTTTATGCTCACTATGACAACCATATCACACACACTTTCACTCTTTTCAAACATATACACATATATCTAATGTAGCAATTCCATACACACTTTTACACACACTTCTGCAACTATAACTAATATATAATATATATTACATCAAATTCACTTACTCTAGGCTCCAAGTCACTTTAATTCCACACCTCAATGCTTATCTTTGCCTTTTTCCACGAAATCTTTCCCTTTGTCTATAAACATATTAGGGTTTTAGATTTAAAAATTTATAAAAAAACCCTACATATATCCAAATTGAAAACTAATTACATAGACATCATCTACACACCTAATACTACCTAAATAAAAATTAAAACCTTAAAAAAGAACACTTATTCTAAAAAAGGATACTATTTATGAAATGCTTAAATCTCCTCAAATAAGTATTTTTCTTGATTTCTATCAGTAAAATTGGATTCTAAAGACTATGGATGTAAAGTTTGATGTCTCAATAGGTGGATTCGGCTTGAAATTGGGAAAGAAAAGAAGAAAAAGTGGTAGGGTGCCCTAATCGGAATGGCATCGGCCAACTTGAGGGAGGGGAGGTGGAAGATAACCTCACATAAGTGAGAGTTGGCACACATGCCACCTTATATGTTATGACTGTGGATGGCCATGATCACTCCATGTGTCGATCTAATGGTCTATATTAATCCCATTTTTGTTTTATGCTTCAAAAATTCTAATTTAATATTCAAGGCCTCTAAAATTTATGCTTTTAGTGCCAAAAATTCCCAAAAATCTCAATTAGGGGACTTCTAAAATCTCGGGTCAAAATTCCAAAGGAAACTAGGTTAATTATTCACTTGTATAATTAAGGAATTTTGATTAAACATCAATCGACCTTAAAAAATTCTAATTCCTTCACCACTAAATTATTAAGGATTTTTGACATTCAGGGCATGCTATTTTTAGGTCCATCTTGAGTCTCTCTCGGCACAGTGCCAATTAAGGTCACTATTCATTAGATCTCAGCATAAAATAATTTATTGGTTCTGCTAAAAGTGTTAATTATTTCATTTTCATCATTATTTTTCCCATCAAAGTTTTATGACTAGTTTTCCCCCTCGGTCATCTCATAGTGTTCCAAATGCTCGAGAAATACTGTTCATGCCTCGAGAAGTACTATTCATGAAACCGAGATTCTCAGGCGTTACGGTTCTATTATAGCATTATATTTGATAAGATTCTTTAATCTTGTAAGTTTTAGCCTCATTCCTTTTTAGTGTATTTTAACCACGCTTCCTGTAGCACACCTTTTTTAATCTTAATATGGTTTTGCTAATGTACTAACTACTATTAATCAACTTGTATGATGCATGAAGCTAACTTAATTAGTGTAATCATATTACTACAATAGAAATACTTTATGCACAGTAACTATTGTTCAAATGCTATGATCTTTAACTATATGTGACTAGCACAGACATGTGACCCATATATGAGCACTAAAGTGTGAGAGCATGATTAACATACTATATTCTAATCATAATATAGGTTCATACATGCATTTCAATATACTGTCATGTATGTTTGTGTTCTAGTTATGTTATTTCATAATTACTTAAAAGAATTACAAAAGAGTTCTCATCACCATCTAGTACTTATGGATTAACCAGTTCACACTTCCTACATAAGAGATCAACTCACTTGTTTATTCACTCAAACCTTGTATGCATAATCAGGGTGACTGAATATGTCTATGATGTTTTATCTTAAGATATATCATCATTCCGTAGCATACATGCTATTATCTATCGACATTTAGCACCGTGCAATACACTACCTTCATATCCTTTATATGTTCTATCCATCTCAAGTATTAATCATTTTAAACCTCAAAGAATGTATATTAACATGTATTTGCTGCCAAAATCATGCTTTGTTCAAATAAATTTTAATTGTACTTACCTTATCATTTAGTAAGGGAGAATCCTATAATTAGAGCTAGTATCATAGATAAGTTAGTGAAATTCATTTTAGAAAGTCTGCTCATAGGATAAAGGTCCTTATATAAATAATGGGGTTGACTCACTCCCTAACATAATGGTCAACATATACTTATAAACTACATCTGGTCACATACTTTATCATATCATATTCACATAACTTATACTTGATACATAATTAACCCCATAATTATTACCACATTCTCTAAGTTCATTTCTTAACACTACATATTCAATTTGATATTCTTATGTACATTAGATATAATATTGTGACCCTAACTAGTTTATATTCATATACACTCTACATTATTAGAATGTTAGGTATCCCAATCGTGTTTCACAATATGCTAGAACTTACCATATTTATTGATAGGGACATTTATGTATAAACATGGTTAATACGACCTATCCTGTATACCTAATTATAGTAATGCATATAGTTCCTTTTAATCTCCATGCAAAAATTCCCATTTCTAAAATCTCCCTTCCTGCACTCTTACATCAACATAAAAAATTCCCTTTTCATTTATGGATACCTCTATCAAAGTGAGCATAAAGTCTAAACCTATTAATCTTGTAACGCATGCTTATTTGACATATAAATTCGCATCAGGCCTAATTAGGTTTGTTTAACATCTAATATGACATTGCCTATTTAAGCATCCTTAACCATTATGCATATTTTAGAACCACTTTTGAGTATTTATTTACACAAATACCATATTTATAATTGTGTACTTACAAATGAACTTAGAGGTATGTATGCTTTCAACTAGAGTTACATAACACACCCATTTAACTAAATTAAATACATGCAGATCTGACATTTGCCATCTCGGTTATTAAATTCCTTACACCTAGAGATTTTTAATCAAATGCATTCACCATACTCCTTAATATGTATAATCACTTTAAACCTTCTAGAAATAAAAGTTCACCTCTATTAACTAGATATAATTACATTCCTTAAATGTAGCATAAAAATATAGACATATAGGGTCATTACATCTTTACTACTTAGAAAACATCTTAGGCTAACTAATTATAGTGTTTTCTCACCAAAATCTCTATCTTACCTGCTATCCCATAAGCATGAATGTGCCAATCAACCTTCATTGCTTTATTCATATTAGGTCTTACAACTTCCTAAAACATATACTAATTTGATACCAATAACCCTGCTGATTGATATAGTTATTTTCTTTTTCCATTTATCTTTCCCTTTCTCTTTGGTTTTATTAGAACACTGAATCACTAGTCATAGAAAATTCAGCAATGACATGTCAACAAAAGAACCCTTAAATCATCTTATATGCTTGCCATGGTTAATTTCCATACTTGATTCTTATCTCATCCAATATTATTCTTTTCTAGCTTTTAAAGTAACAATTTATTTCCCTATAAAATTTGGCCAATATTTTAGACACCAACTCTATAGAATCCTGCAAGCGGTATTACTACATCTAATAAGTCATTCCTAACTGCATTTTTACTATTTTGACTGCTGTTCACTACTAACAAAAATCACTGTGAAATCCCCATAGCACTTGACAGTACTAATGATCTCGCAAAATTAAGGAAAATTAAATAAGGAGGAGAAAGCATATGTTGTACCTATTACTGTGATAGTGGTAATCATGCTACAATATCAAAAATTTGACCTACACTCACTCATTCCATCTGTCCTGACTACTATGCCACTTCTATTCCTCATAATAGCCAACCTTACCAATCCTTCCTTATGTAATGAAGTCACTTCACTATCTCTCTTTTTACTCCTATTTAGTTGTCACAAAATTCCACCAGCTCAATATAGTTAGAGCTGAGTGGTCAATTCAGTGGCTTTATAGCCTCTTTCCTTATGTTCGCTGCTACTCCTCATCTTGCCCTTTATTTGAATCAATTACTTCCTTCTTCTTTGCTCTCTCTATTTCTCTTCTGCTCTTCCTTTTTTTTTATTTTTTTGTTAGTAATCTCGGGATGCTCCGCCTACCTCATAATTTCCTTGGTCCTCGATGGCCTCAATTTAGGCTTGGAATAAACTGACCTTAAGTAGATTTCTATGAGGAAAATTTCATTTCAAACCCCTCTTAAGTCTTTAAAATTTTTAAATTAGTATCCCCCTTTTCCATCATTTTCTATATCTTACAATTGGGTCCACCTCCAATTACTTATTTTAAGTTTCTGAAATTTTATTTTATTTTATTTTATTTTTTTAATTTACAAATTATGGTTTTTAATAAAAAAATATAATTAACTTTTAAGCATCAAGTCCCGTAAGTTGATAGCTCTTACTTCTTGGGTGTGGCACTTAATATCAGGAAAAGTTGATAGTTACACTAGGAGCATCAAGTCTTATATTTTTAGTTGCTATTTCTTTACATTAAATTCATCTATATCTTATTCCTTATCCCTTTTTGATACACTTGCATTTATCCTTTTAATCTTATATCGTTATAGGACCTTTAATTATACTAATAACATTTTTTTAACATCCCATTCGTATCCTCATAGAGTTTTTTATTTTTAAATATTATATACACTTCATTTCTATATCATGTTTTAACTTTTGAACTCAGTTTATATTACTCTATTTACTCATGGTTCATATACTATCTCCATTCCTTTCATAC